>JASANA010005266.1:0-32245 GCA_030248095.1 Ptycholaimellus sp. GST1_10
AATGGCTTAAACCTTTAAGGACCATGCTGCACAAGCTGGTCGAGCTGGACAACCTTCTATGCAGCTCATACAATGGTTTATACCAGGAATGTCTGAACTTATCAACCAATGTTTAAATTTTGGCTATTAATAGGCACACTGTCAGTCTACCCAGAAAAAATGCAAGGAGATGACAACCAGAGAGTAGGTCTATGCCTACTCTCATCAGGACTCCTCTGCATCTTCCCAAGAGATGCCATCCCAGCCCTTCATGCCGCCGCCCTTCATGCCGTGGCAACACTCAAACAAAACAACATCTCCTGCATGAACTTGATAGTGCAAAATTATTTGTCAAACCAAAATGCAACAATTTCTTTGTGTCATGAAACATTACAGAGTCAGGTGGATGGTTCGTGCCTACAAGGAACCACTCAGTGGGTGGACCTGCAGTCAGCAAATGACGCGGAACTGCTGGCAGCAAAACACCTGGCACACCATCTGCAGCTACTCATATCCACTGACCGCAGGTTCGACTTCCACGACTCAAGCCTGCGCTGGCTCCTGTCGCAAGTGGAGGTCTCTTCAGACCCAACGGTTGCTATGCTCACTTTCACTCAATTTACGAGAATGGGTTCAACCTTAAAGGGAGGACTGCAACCTACGCAACTGGCGGAGTGCCAGAAGCAGTGGGGCTTCTGCCCCTTCGACATGCTGAACAAGTGCGGGAAGTCCAACACCGACGTCATCACTGCCATCCTTGCCGCCGAGGCCACCGGCCTCTCCATCCAGAAGACCGTCAGGCTGCTCCAGGATGGAGACCTCACCATTGACAGGAACAAGGGCCTCGTCATCCACGTCTCATCCGTCATCCACTACAGATGCAACCCAGTGCGCCGCCCTACCACTGACCTTCTCTTTGCCTTTGAAGCCGTCCATCTCCAGCCTTTCATCTGCCTGGAAGGATCAGACGAGGACAGGATGGCTGCGCTGTCTCTGGAAGAGAAGAGCAGCCCATCACCTAATCCTCAACGACTGCCGCGAGCTAAGCCCCAGCCGCCGGTGGAGGAGAAGACGGAGGAGGACGTGGAGACACCACCCCCGCCCTCGGCCGTGTCCACCTTCAGCAAGCTCGGTGGCAGCAACACCACCAAGGCCTACGCCAACTTCAAGCTCAAGAGCCAGTTCGGCAACACCAGCTATCCACCACTCAGCAACCAGCCCTCAACCTCGGCATGGCTGGGGCCATCCAGTCCCCAGAACCCCAACTCCTACTGTGAGGCCACCGTCTCCTACCCCATCAACATCTCCGTCATCAGGCACAACTCTCAACAACTACCCTCTGGCCTCAAAGTCAACTTCAGCGCCAGGGCAATGGAAGGAATGGAATGGTATTGCCCTCCCTACAGCACCCAGCCAAGCTCCAAATGGGATGAAACATGCCTCACCTTGCTAGAGTGCATGCAGCTGGTCTGCAACTGGATCATGGTGCAGTCCGACGGCAACCCCATCAGCCACTCCTGGTCGGGCTGGGAGTGCTTCATGGTGGACTGGACGGGCTACAATGAGTTCAGGGCAGCCAAGCTCGCCACCAGCTACACCACTGTCCACATGCCCACCCTGCGCCCCAACCCAAGGAATCCAACCTACCCCAACAGCTTCGAGGCCGTCATCCGCCAGTCCCAGCCGCAGGTCCAAAAGTACACTTCTAAGGCCTGCAACCCACCGAAGAAGGATGAGCCTCCATCCTATCCGCTGACGCAAGGAGCGGCCCTACTCTGGTCCCCCTGCAACCCTACACTCCACCTCTACAGAGCCCCAGCGGAGGGCGAGTCCTGGGAGCAGTACCAGGCCTGGCACAAGCAGCACTGTCGCCCTGCCTACTGGAAACCGGCCTACTGCTCAGCCGAGGCCCTGCAGTGGGCCGCCCCCTTCCTCAACATGCTCCGGCTGCACCTCTGCAGCATCGCCGTCGAGTTCATCAAACCCGACAGAGAAGGGCACTACCAGTGCACCAAGGTGCACGAGGAGTCCAACAATCATGGACAACTCTGGCATCATGGACAACTCCGGCGTCCCTAAGATGAACTTTGGCCAGCTCACGTCCTGCATCATGAAGTGCCTACCCAAAGCCCAGAACTGGATGCACTCCTACATGATGCGCCTGCTGGAGATCATGACCCCGCATGAGGTTTTCATCCACATGTTCGAGACCTTTGCCTCCAAGCTCTGGCACAACTCCTGCACCCACGAGGGCCTGCTCAACGATCGCATGGCCGTCCTACACTCCACCAGTTTCTACACCCAACTGCACCTCGGCTACGAGATGTCCTTCGAGGGGAAGATCCGGGAGTTCTTCGCTGGACAGCGCATGGACACGGAGACCAACCCCATGGTCACCGAGTACCCCAAGTATGGCCCCACCATCAAGTTCGATGTCCCCGAGCTGGAGGAGCAGCCCTGGAACCTGCTGGCAGAGGACCAGCCCTTCGCCTGCCTCCTCCTGGGCCACTTCAAGCACATGATTGAGTCTACAGACCTAGCCGATGGCTCTCGTCTATGCTGCATCCCCTTCAGCTGGGAGGGCATCTGCACGCTGCCCAAGTCCTTCTGCCAGTTCACTGCCATCGAGTCCATCGTCATGCGCAACTGCTTCACGCCCAGCGGCAACCTCATCACAAACCGCGCCGCCTCCCAGCTACACTGGAGCGGAGAGGACACAACCCTGCCCATCCCGTTCCAGAAGGCAGTTGAGGAGCCAATCACCAATGTCCTCCCTTCGCGAGCTCAGGAAGAGCATGAAGCTGAAGAGCATATATCCAGTTTATTTTGGCCTTTCTGCCAAAATCTTTTGTCATTAATTCTGACAATTTCAGGCATTGATGTCATTCGGAAGAGCTTCCTCAAAAACAGAACTCCCCTGCCAGTCACCTACGTGAAGCGAGGCACTGGCAGCCAAGGCGAAGGCCATCAGCGCGGTAAGCGCATGGCCTCATCTACCACTTTCGATTATAGTTTAGGTACTAAACTAAAATTATTGCTGTTCATTTCAGTTTTTGCAAATTTAAGCAAAAATACAATAGCAGAAAAAATTGAAAATACGGAGAATTTTGATAACCAAAATTACAAAGTCACAAAATTGGATAGAGTTCCTAGAGGAGCTTCGGAAGTTCTTTTATGCGGAGAAGGAGATCACGGTCAATTATTTGCTTTTCCTTCGACATACAATTGTCCAGCAGTGCCTTCAACTATCAAAAATGTTTCGACCATAAAAATAGACTTATATGTCAAAAATGAAAATGAAATATCCTTCCCAGCATATAAATGTTGGGCAATTTCATCTTTTGTTTGCACAAAAACCAACTTCTTTGGCAGCAAAGTGATCGTAGATTTTGGAGAAAGCTCCGTTAATATTTCACTAGCCGATTGCCAGAAAATGCATCAAAATAAAAGTTACAATAATTAAAAATTAAAAACTCTAGGACCTCAGCTATTCACAACGCAGATTCAGCTAGTCCGCAAATATTCTTATTGGACTTTTTTTCGATGTTTGCAATAACGTCACAAATGCTTTCTTGCAGGTGGGAAACGCGGCTATTTCTGCTAGGCGCCACCTATACTCATTGCTAGCAGACCTAGCAGACTGCGATGTGGACTCCAACCACTGCATCGCCAACAACAATGCCGTGATTGTCTGGAGTTTCTCCTTTGGGGGCCATGATGTTTGCCGATGGAATAAAGTGGGTACATTCGAAGCAAAAATATGCGATCAAAGCTACATCGTAATTGAAGAACTACAAGCTACATTTGAAATAACTCATCTAAAAAGATTCTCAGATGACAAAAGCTCGCATTCATGCCTCCCTTCAACAGCATTCTTGGGCCAAAGCAAAACAGCCATCGTTTTACCGATGGTTTTCCGTCTTTCATAAACTTCGCAGTGAAAGATTCACATTTCGACTCAAAAAGTCTTTGGTCAAAAATAAACAATGACACGGACCCAGTCAATGCAAAATTAAATTATTTAAGTTTCCAGTTTTTCCTACAGCAAGTGGAATTTTTCCGATCTCTATGGATGCAAATTTGCCATTCAAACCAATTGCTTCTTGGAATCTTAACGCAATTAGCAACACTAGATCCAACTCTAGCCGTGAGAGCATATTTTGGCAGGCCAGATTTGATTGCAAGGCCAAATGGAGATGCATTTTTAATTTATCAATGCCATCATGTGGACAATGTAAAAATTCATTGGTCAGGCAAATTCAATGGCAGATGCTATGATAAAACACCGGTATCTTATAAAAATGAGCTATGGTGGATTATGCCAAACTCAAGAGAGCTAACTAAATTGGCAGCAGAGAAGCCATGCTTACACACCCATAGCTCAGTTTACCGTTTAAAATTACGCAGTGATGAGAGCTGGGATTATCACTCGCCAGCAGGCAGAGTAGATGTAAGAAATTTGGACATCGAAATGCTATTAGTGTCACCGTTCAATCCCATTAAATTCGATAAGCCTTCACTTTTTCATGATGAAAGATACGCCCAAGCTGGGAGCATCAATCTTATCTTATCCGCTTTGCACCAACAAGAAATCCTGCAACAACAAGTGGGTTTGCTTAAGGATTTTGCCAAGGCTCAGATATGGGACACAGAATCGTTCGAAAAGTTCTGGAAAAAAGCACTTCTGGAAAAAAGCTAACTGGTTTTGTGTCCTCCACAATGAACGGCATTGCTACAGGTTTCAAAACCTGGGCACAATCATCCAGTCAATTTTTTATGACTATTCTAAAAGGACCAATACAAGCTATTTGCAACCTAGCGATCACTATTGCGGTAGCGGCCTGCACAGTTCTCCTCTGCTATTATGGAGGGAAGTTTTGGCTAAGGAATAGGCAAAATAAAAATACCGCTATAACCTCGCAAAATATACCAAAAAAACCTTTTAAAATCCACTCAAAATTGCGCAGTGCATTTCACAGATCATCCAGATATTGGCAGAATTTGCGAAGTGTGTGCTCAACAAGCATTGAACTTACGGATTTACAAGTACAAAATAAAGCAAAGACAGATCAAGATGAGAAAATCGTCCTTATGCCCTCAGAACAAGTGGTTTTGTTTTCAAAGGCAAAAATCTCACCTGCATAGCCCCCTTGCCTGGCAACTGTCCCAGAAGAACCCAGCGCAGATAAGCCAGTCTTCACTATCGGAAGCTGTGAAATGTTACCTAGCAGTTAGATCACTTAGATGATTCACAATATAAACTGCGACTGCAATAGCTTAGCCTGCTACGGGGTGGATAAAGAGGCTTACCCTCTACTCGAGGACAGACCAATACTTGCTCTGCTCATTTATGAAGATAACGGAATGCCGAGACGCTTAACAGCCCTGCTTGACACTGGTAGCCATGTCACAACATTCCCTTTATCATTAGTGAGTAAGCTTGACCAGAGAGGAATCAAATATGTGAAAGGAGCAGTGAAAGCTCCCATAAAAGGCGCAACAGGGAAATTATTGAAAACGTGTTTCACAATCACCATGCATTGCAGAATGCTAGATAGCGAGTTTCCTGACACTGAATTTATTGTTGTAGACCATAATTATTGCTGTTTTGACATTATTGTGGGAACAAATTTGCTAAAGCGATTTAAATTCTTATTATTTGATTTTCAAAATAAAATCATCACAGATAGTTATCCAAATAAGGAAAATAAAAGCACAAACACACCGTCTCATGAGCAATGGCTCAACTTAATTTTGTCTGAAAATGAAGGTGAGGAAATATTACATTGCAACGATGAAATCGAAGTGGAGGAAATTAAATGGTCTAAGACATGTACCGGAAAAACTACCCAGCAACGTTTCCCGTTGAAAATTTTAGACAATGTCACGTTACAGCCAAATGCTTTAACATTGGTAAAATGCAAAAATCCTTTCAGCAATCCACACGAAACAGTGCTTTTCCAGCAGAATAGGCATAAAAGTTCGAAAAACAACTGGTATATGGAGGATTGCTTGCTAACGTCAAGAGAGAACATTATCACAGTTCCAATTGTGAATCACAAAACTTTCCCATGTACGTTGCGTACTAACACTAAGTTGGGATGGGTCGATCAATGGAACAATGATCAGGTTTTCCCGCTAGAATTCTGCGATGAAGAGGAGGAAATAGAGAATGAAAGTGATTACCAAAAAACAATTTCATCCACTTCAAATCAGTGCTTTACACTACAGCAGGCCACTATGCCTTCACAGAAAGAGCATCTGGTTTTCATTGAAAAAAACTGCAAAAATCGGTTCAGTGGAAACGCCTTTGTGGAAAAAACATAGAATATTGAAAATACTAAAAAAATACCACATGTGCATTAGCCAAACTGATTATGATGTAGGGGAGGCGTTAAATGCGGAGCATTGCATAGAGTTGACAGATTATAAACCTTTTGATCGCAGCAGACCAATTCCTCTACCCAGACAACCAGTGGTGGAAAACATGATAGAATTATTGCTAAAAATGGGTGCAATCCAAGAATCACACTTGCCCTACTCAAGTCCTGTTATAATAGTGCCCAAACCAGATGGAAGCACCCATATGGTACATGATTACTGCCACCTGAACAGTGTAACAGTTAAAGACATGTATAATCTCCCAAGCACAGATGAAATCTTAAGCTCATTAGCTGGAATAACAGAATTCTGTGCTCTAGACTTAACTGCCGGATACCATCAGATTAAAATGCGACCAAGCAACCGCAAATATACAGCTTTCCGAACGCACCTAGGTCTCTATGAATACCTAGTTATGCCAATGGGTCTGTCAGCTGCATCTTCTAGCTTCCAAAGGGCTATGCATAATGTTATGCAAGGATACCTTTGGAGAAGAGTTTGGATATACATAGACGACGTCCTCGTTGGTGAACACTATTTGAAAACTTATCCTTGGTGTTTGAGCACCTTAAGCAAGCAAATCTAAAATGCAAATTGAGGAAATGTGAGTTCCTCAAAACAGAAATCGCTTACCTAGGTCATAACATATCACAAAAGGGAATTAAAGTGGATACAAAAAAAACAGATTCAATAGACATGTATCCACGACCGGGAAGCGCAAAAGCATTACAAAGATTCTTAGGGTTATGCTGTTACTATCATAAAATCATTTGTGATTTTGCTGCGATTGCATCACCACTGTATGACCTACTAGCCAAAAATAAAGAATTCTTATGGAAAGAAGCACAAGAATGGGCAATCACAAAACTATAACATGCTCTGAGCAGCCCTCCAGTGCTGGCCTTCCCAGTTATGGACAAAAAGAAACCTTTCTTGGTCCAAACAGACCCTTCAATAACAGGTTTAGGCTGCATACTTGCTCAATGCGATGCAGATGGAAATGAATAAGTGATTGCTTATGCCAGCAGATCATTAACAAAAAGCAAGAAAAATTACCCGACTATCAAATTAGAAGCATTAGCAATATTGTTTGGTTTGCAACATTTTAAAAATTACATACTAGGGCATCCCAGTATCATAGTTAAATTGGATCATAAACCACTTCAATATGCCCTTTCAGGGTTTAATGATACTCCAATACTGCAAAGATGGGCGCTAAAAATTTCAAATTTTCAACCATTTTTGCGCTATAAAGCAGGCAAAGATCACGTCAATGCAGATGCTCTTTCAAGGATGTACGAAGAGCTACCTATGCCTTTCCCTGATGTTTCAGAAAAACCCCTTAAAGCAGAAAAATCCTCCAGCAGCAATACAAGACATCAAGGCACCCTGAAAAATTCAGTTGTTTTCTCTATAGAAGAAAACAAATATTTCGAAAATTCAATTTCCATCTCCAAAGAGCAGAAAAAAGATGCTTTTTGTAGAGCAATGGTTGAAAACCTTTTAGAAGGCACATTGCCTCAAGATTATGAACTAAGCAAAAAAGTTGCCTGTTCGGCACACTTATACGCAACAGATGAGCAAGATCTCTTATATTTCTTAGGGGAGGAGGGAGCTATGCTACTTTTCGTCCCACGCACTTGCATTCCGCAAGTTCTTCACTGCTTTCATGCCAGCAAATTTGCTGGGCATTTTGCTTTCAAACGGACTTACGGCACCATTAAAAGCCGTTTTTATTGGCCTAACATGGTCAAAAATATAAGAGAATTCTGCAGGGCTTGTTTGGTCTGCCAACAGTTTAATGCCATGAGCCCAGGAGCCAGAGAGCCACTAATGCCCATCAAGGCTTCAAGACCATTCGAGATTGTGGCCAGTGACATGATGGGACCCATGACCAAATCGAACGGGTATTCCTATATCATGGTCTGCTGTGATTATTTCAC
Source organism: Ptycholaimellus sp. GST1_10 (assembly GCA_030248095.1). NCBI lineage: Eukaryota > Metazoa > Nematoda > Chromadorea > Chromadorida > Chromadoridae > Ptycholaimellus > Ptycholaimellus sp. GST1_10. Next base: position 8,304 of record JASANA010005266.1, read on the forward strand.
CTCTTACAGCGTAGTGATACCACTGGTGAACATTAAAGCCAAATCAATGGCAAGAGCTTTTCTGAAACACATAGTCCTGAGATTCGGCAGGGTTAGAAGATGGCTTAGTGACCAGGGCACCAATTTCTGTGCCCACCTAGTGAAGATTTTGTCCAAGGAAATGGGCACCGCAAAGATAGAAATGACACCATACCATCCGCAAGGAGATGGAAAGTGCGAGCGGTACAATCACACTTTGATTTCTATCCTGGCAAAGTTCTGCCATGAGAGGCCTTCCACCTGGTCTCAGCATTTGCCTTATGCCGTTTTTGCTCACAATGCTGCGTACAGTGAAAGGACAGGCGACATGCCTTTCCATGCCTTGTTCAGTTTTGATTGCGAATTCCCTTTGCCTGAGGGACTGCAACCGACCTTGGAGGGTCTGCCAGTGAGGCAGCCAGAATTCACAACTGAGGCAGTAGCCAATCTGAAAAAGATGTGGGATAACATGCGCCAGCATTCCAAGGCAGCACAAAGGAGGCAAAAAGAACAATATGACAAAAAGGCAAAAGTCAGACCATTCAAAGTTGGAAATTTGGTCTGGGCCAGAAAGCATGTGCATGAAAAGTTTGACCTCAGATTCACCGGTCTTTGGCGAATTGCTAGTCTGAAACGGCCCAACGCCGTCATTCATCCCCTAGAATTCCCTGATCTCACAAAAACAGTGCATCTAAACCACTTAAAACCCGCGCACGTTATGCCTCCAGACCTCTGTTTTGAGCCCATAGATGCATATGCGGAAGCTGCTGCCCATGTTCTTCCTGCTCCTGTACCCCCTCTCCCTGCTCCTGCCCCCCAGGGTCCCCCTCCTTCTGCAAGAGGCAGGACCGCCGCAGCACCCAACCAGCCTGCTGACGCCCAGCCGCCCAGAGCTGGAACTCCTCCTCCTATCCCAGCAAAGAAGACTTGCGGGTGCCCTCCTGGCAAGACCCGCTTGGTGTCAACCTCCGACTCCCCCGGTCTGGATGCCGCCAAAGCCAGCAAAGCTGCCCAGGATGCCACCAAAGCTGCCAAAGCCAAAGCCGACGCCGCCGCCAAAGCTGCCAAAGCCGACACCCTGGCCGCCGCCAGAACTGCTAAAGCTGCAGCCAAAGCCGCCGCCCACTCCAGCAAGACCGCCCCTTCGAAGCGACAGCCTCCTCCGCCACTGGAACTACCGGGCACCCCCAAAGTGGCCCTGAAGGCCTCTCCTACATCGCCAGATTCGAGCGCCGGATTCGAGACTCCAAAGGCTCAGATGCCAGTGCCAAGGAGGCGGCGCATTGACAGCGGGCCACCCCCTGCTCCCTCTGCCACCGCTGTCATCCCGTCTCCGGCCCGCCCTCCATCTCCAATCCCAGACAGAGTCCCAGACAGAGGATACAACCTCCGAGATCCCTCGCTCTGGAAGCGACCCGACCGCCTAGACCTCTAGACCGCCTGCTCCACTGCTCCGTCGCCCTTGGTTCTGCCTGCTCCTCGTCTGCCTGCGCCTCGTCTGCCTGCTCCTCATCTGCCTCTCCCCCTGCTCCCCCCTCTGCCTATCCTCTTCCCGGTGATACCTTCCAGTGATCAGAGTGATGCAGTTTCCGCATACGCGTCTGCTATAGGGCTCTTTAGGGTAGTAGAATTTCCATGCCTTCTATGTAAGTTCTTAGGGGAGGTGTAAGGTGCGTGACTCCTGTCTGGAGCGTAGCCATAACATGGCAGCTCCTGCACCTTAGATCTTGCTCTGAGATCAGTATCTTCTCTTGCTTCCTCATGGTAAACCTCCTGCCCTCCTGCCCATGTAACCGCACTACAGATCCTTACAGTTGCAAGGGAGCGATTTTTTGATCTACTGCGATTTATGGATATCTGCGACCCTGGCTCGATACAGAATCAAAAAGGATTGTTAAAAATGTATGCCATGTGCCACAAAACCCAAGAGAACAAAATTTCCAATTTTCGAATTTTCAGTTTTCTTTTGGTCAAAAAATGCCCTAAGCCTATAACTACCCGGTTCTGGGATTCCTGTGTGATTGGTTATAAGGGAGCAATTTTAAGTCAAGGTCTTGGCGATTTTAAGTCAAGGTCTTGGCAGTCTTGGCGATGTCTCTTGGGACCTCTCAAGGCCTTGGCGAGGTCTGGTGGGGCTTTGGCGAGTTCTGGTGGGACCTCCCAAAGCCTTGTGGAGGTCTGGTGGGACCTCCCACGGCAATGGCGACGTCTGGTGGGTCCTCCCACGGCCATGTCGAGGTCTGGTTGGACCTCCCACGGCCATGTCGATGTCTGGTGGGACCTCCCAAAGCCTTGTGGCGGCCTGGTGGGACTTCCCACGGTCATGGCGAGGTCTGGTGGGACCTCCCATGGCTATGTCGATGTCTGGTGGGACCTCACAGCTTTGTGGAGGCCTGGCGGGGACTCCCAAGGCCTTGGCCTTGTCGAGGTCTGGTGGGATCTCCCAAAGCCTTGTGGAGGTCTGATGGGACCTCTCATGGCCATGTCGAGGTCTGGTGGGACCTCCCACGGCCATGGCGAGGTCTGGTGGGACCTCCCACGGCCATGTAGGGGTTAGGGGGGATCTTTTGTGAAAGTAAGGATGGGGATATTAGATGGGTGTTATACTGTGTAACGCAACAAGTGATGTATCAAACACTGGCACCGATAATACTATGCTGAATGGTATATAGGTGGTATGGTTGTAGTCTCACCATTTAAAGCCTCGTGCGTTAGATGTAGTGTCAGTTAAAACAAGATGAACAGAATGATGAAGTTGGGGATTTCGGACACTCGGAGTTCGAACTTTGGAGTTCTTGACAGTGGTAGAGGTCGTCTCCGACCTCATCCCAGTCCCCGTCTAAGACCCCAGTTACCAAACTATAGGGCATGATCATTCCTGCTCTGCCCACACATCACCCCCAAGAACCCCAACAATGAGATGAATAAGTTCAGTTATTGGTAGCCTCGACTGTGGTTCCTGCTTCAGCTGGGATCCTCCTAAATCGACCTCACCCTACCTCTTTTGAATCATCCTGCTTGCTTTGTATTTGTACAGAAAGAAAATGAACCACCTTTATCACAAGTATAAAACGGCAGTTCTAATCGAAAAATCAAAATTTAATATTAAAATGGGCTAGCAAGGTTATTTAAATTGTAAAATTAATCTAAAATGAAAATTGAAAATTGTTTTCATAAGAACACTTTGTACTTGGCATGATACTTCCGCATTTGATTTCCATTTATTAATTGTTAAAGGGAGAGTATCAGGAATGTCACCCCTCTCGGATCGTGCTGGATTTTTTTCATGAGTAGGCTATGGTTAAGTAAACTTGCAGGCATATTTCGTTTTCGCACTTTTAGGCAAAAGTATTGATAAAAAAATCTCAAATAGTTTCCCAAGTTATAAGGGGGGAAATGGGGTAATTTGTTACAAAAACAAGGTAATATCAGCTATAGCCAATACTGCGCAGCCGATTTCAAATTCAAGTGTGTCCCTATTCAACGCTTTGAACAAAAACAATCTTTAATGTTTGTTTTCATACTGTGGATCAATTAACCGGATATTAATTTTAAACCATTTTTCAAATAATATAATAATATACCACCTATTTTTATATTACGAATGTTTTTAGCGCCATACATTTATGTAATCTGTAAAAATTTAGTTCAAAAACTGACCATTGGGTCAGGATCAAATTTTCAATATTTAGTTTTAAATATTTGAAATTAAAATTAATTGATTGCAGTTTGTAATGCAAATTGCACATGTATATGGCCCTTCACTGAAAATTTCAGTTTAATTGGTTGAAAACCTGATGATTTACAAATTTTCATGATTTTCAGCCATTTAATTTTCAATATATTGACCATAAATCGAAAAAAATAAAAAAATGGCACCGATCCCACAAAAAACGCCTCGAGCCACCACCCAGACGGACCTTCATGCAAAATATCAGCCAATTTCATTGAAAAACCGCGGAGTACTGGCCGCGAACTAATGATATATATATATATACATATATATATATATATATATATATATATATATATATATATATATATATATGCGGAAGTCAGACGAAAAATGAGGTGGCTGCTTAAGCTGGCCTTGGCCACCCGCCACTTCGGGCAGGGCGCCAGAGCTCCTCCGGCCTCCGGGCACGGGTGCTACGGCCTCTGCGCTTCGCCTAGCATGCTTCGTATGCTAGGCTACGGTCCGGGGCCTCCGCACCCATGCCCTCCGGCCTCCGGAGCTCTGACTGCCCTGCCTCCGCGGCAGGCGGCCTTCGGCCGCGCAAAAATCGTTAAAAAATCATGCTTTCAGGTCCGCTTTGGTCCGGTCAGTAATGGCTAAAAAAATATAACCGAAATTATTAGCCACTAAAAATCAATTAAAATCGATGGGCTGTAGATGGCGCAGCCAAAAATGTGTCTGGTCCTACATATTGACTTACTCAGATAGCCAATGTTTTTAAAAATGCCTAAACTTTGAACTTTAGTTCACCAAAACTTACTTTGATTGATTCAAGTGTTAAAATGGTGCTAATTAAATTCTCTGATGTTTGCCAAAAATCGTATTCCATCACAATGCATCATTGAAATAAATAGTTGACACACAATTTAACACTTATTCGTCTCTTTTTGGCCCTTAAACATGCAATAAAGCTTAAAATTTATCAAGATTCTTCTTGCCGGGAAATTTCTGGGTTTCTGAATCTAAGCACTTTATGTTTCGCATAATTTACCAATTGCTAATGTGAGCTTCATCCAGCTTGATGATTTTACAAACGATATATAACTTTTAAAAAGGGCCATTTATAAGTGCTCTATCTGAAAACCTGAGCTGTTTTGGGAATAGCTAACGTGCCTTGCAAGATACAGTTGCAAACAACTATCTCCCAAATAAATCTCAGTCAAATTGGTGACACCGTCAATTCTGATATCCTCCCTTTAAAGGAACAGGAACAACAGTTAGACTCAAGGTATTCGTAGAAGTAACAGCTAAAAAAGGCGCCCTCTACTCGACTTGTGTCGTCAAATAATTCCATAACAAATTGCAAAAGGAGGGCCGTAACCTAATAGTCAAGTTCTTGCAATGACCCGATTTCATGGATGTCAGTCATAAAGAAATCTCATTATCTTGACCTTTTTTTCTTTTTTGCAACGACCCGATTTCATGGCTGTCATGACTTCAACGATTTCTCTTTTTTTTTCGAGATGAATACGAATTTTTTTTCATCCTACTATTTTTCTTCTTCTTTTTTTTTTTCTTCATCATTTTGGGGAGGGGTGGGATGGTTACACACAAAGGAGGAGGGGTGGGTCCGACCCACTGACCTGTAGCTACAAACACCAAACATGCATCAGAACACTGCTCTCACGTAGCGCGATTTCAGTGTGCTGCTCCACCAATGCTGGTCCCAGTGCAGTGATGATGGGTCCATCTGAACAGTTCCACAGCGCCCTTCAATCATGGGCAGTTGCACTGCGCAGCTACCATGGCCTGATCTGTAGCAACACCAAACATGCATCAGAACACTGCTCTCACGTAGCGCGATTTCAGTGTACTGTTCCACCCATGCTTGTCCCAGTGCAGTGAGGATGAGCCCATATGAACAGTGCCACAGCGCCCTTCAATCATGGGCAGTTGCACTGCGCAGCTACCATGACCTGATCTGTAGCAACACCAAACATGCATCAGAACACCACTCTCACGTAGCGCGATTTCAGTGTACTGCTCCACCCATGCTTGTCCGAGTGCATTGAGGATGGGCCCATCTGAACAGTGCCACAGCGCCCTTCAATCATGGGCAGTTGCACTGCGCAGCTCCCGTGGCCTGATCTGTAGCAACACCAAACATGCATCAGAACACTGCTCTCACGTAGCGCGATTTCAGTGTGCTGCTCCACCAATGCTGGTCCCAGTGCAGTGAAGATGGGCCCATCTGAACAGTGTCACAGCGCCCTTCAATCATGGGCAGTTGCACTGCGCAGCTCCCGTGGCCTGATATGTAGCAACACCAAACATGCATCAGAACACTGCTCTCACATAGCGCAATTTCAGTTTACTGCTCCACCCATGCTTGTCCCAGTGCAGTGAGGATGAGCCCATATGAACAGTGCCACAGCGCCCTTCAATCATGGGCAGTTGCACTGCGCAGCTACCATGACCTGATCTGTAGCAACACCAAACATGCATCAGAACACCGCTCTCACGTAGCGCGATTTCAGTGTGCTGCTCCACCAATGCTGGTCCCAGTGTAGTGAGGATGGGCCCATCTGAACAGTGCCACAGCGCACTTTAATCATGGGCAGTTGCACTGCACAGCTCCCATGGCCTGATCTGTAGCAACACCAAACATGCATCAGAACACTGCTCTCACTTAGCGCGATTTCAGTGTACTGCTCCACCCATGCTTGTCCCAGTGCAGTGAGGATGGGCCCATCTGAACAGTGCCACAGCGCCCTTCAATCATGGGCAGTTGCACTGCGCAGCTCCCATGGCCTGATTTGTAGCAACACCAAACATGCATCAGAACACTGCTCTCACATAGCCGGATTTCAGTGTGCTGCTCCACCCATGTTTATCCCAGTGCAATGAGGATGGGCCCATCTGAACAGTGCCACAGCGCCCTTCAATCATATGCAGTTGCATTGCGCAGCTCCCATGGCCTGATCTGTAGCAACACCAAACATGCATCAGAACACCACTCTCACGTAGCGCGATTTCAGTGTACTGCTCCACCCATGCATGTCCCAGTGCAGTGAGGATGGGGCATCTGAACAGTGCCACAGCGCCCTTCAATCATGGGCAGTTGCACTGCGCAGCTCCCATGGCCAGACCTGAAGCAACACCAAACATGCATCAGAACACTGCTCTCACGTAGCGTGATTTCAGTGTACTGCTCCACCCATGCTTGCCCCAGTGCAATGAGGGTGGGCCCATCTGAACAGTGCCACAGCGCCCTTCAAACATGGGCAGTTGCACTGCGCAGCTCCCATGGCCTGATCTGTAGCAACACCAAACATGCATCAGAACACCGCTCTCACATAGCGCGATTTCAGTGTACTGTTCCACCCATGCTTGTCCCAGTGCAGTGAGGATGAGCCCATATGAACAGTGCTACAGCGCCCTTCAATCATGGGCAGTTGCACTGCGCAGCTACCATGGCCTGATCTGTAGCAACACCAAACATGCATCAGAACACCGCTCTCATGTAGCGCGATTTCAGTGTACTGCTCCACCCATGTTTGTCCGAGTGCAGTGAGGATGGGCCCATCTGAACAGTGCCACAGCGCCCTTCAATCATGGGCAGTTGCACTGCGCAGCTCCCATGGCCTGATCTGTAGCAACACCAAACATGCATCAGAACACCGCTCTCACGTAGCGCGATTTCAGTGTACTGCTCCACCCATGCTTGTCCCAGTGCAGTGAGGATGGGCCCATCTGAACAGTGCCACAGCGCCCTTCAATCATGGGCAGTTGCACTGCGCAGCTCCCATGGCCTGATCTGTAGCAACACCAAACATGCATCAGAACACTGCTCTCACGTAGCGCGATTTCAGTGTACTGCTCCACCCATGCTTGTCCCAGTGCAGTGAGGATGGGCCCATCTGAACAGTGCCACAGCGCCCTTCAATCATGGGCAGTTGCACTGCGCAGCTCCCATGGCCTGATCTGTAGCAACACCAAACATGCATCAGAACACCGCTCTCACGTAGCGCGATTTCAGTGTACTGCTCCACCCATGCTTGTCCCAGTGCAGTGAGGATGGGCCCATCTGAACAGTGCCACAGCGCCCTTCAATCATGGGCAGTTGCACTGCGCAGCTACCATGGCCTGATCTGTAGCAACACCAAACATGCATCAGAACACTGCTCTCACTTAGCGCGATTTCAGTGTACTGCTCCACCCATGCTTGTCCCAGTGCAGTGAGGATGGGCCCATCTGAACAGTGCCACAGCGCCCTTCAATCATGGGCAGTTGCACTGCGCAGCTACCATGGCCTGATCTGTAGCAACACCAAACATGCATCAGAACACTGCTCTCATGTAGCGCGATTTCAGTGTACTGCTCCACCCATGCTTGTCCGAGTGCATTGAGGATGGGCCCATCTGAACAGTGCCACAGCGCCCTTCAATCATGGGCAGTTGCACTGCGCAGCTACCATGGCCTGATCTGTAGCAACACCAAACATGCATCAGAACACCGCTCTCACGTAGCGCGATTTCAGTGTACTGCTCCACCCATGCTTGTCCCAGTGCAGTGAGGATGGGCCCATCTGAACAGTGCCACAGCGCCCTTCAATCATGGGCAGTTGCACTGCGCAGCTCCCATGGCCTGATCTGTAGCAACACCAAACATGCATCAGAACACCGCTCTCACGTAGCGCGATTTCAGTGTACTGCTCCACCCATGCTTGTCCCAGTGCAGTGAGGATGGGCCCATCTGAACAGTGCCACAGCGCCCTTCAATCATGGGCAGTTGCACTGCGCAGCTCCCATGGCCTGATCTGTAGCAACACCAAACATGCATCAGAACACCGCTCTCACGTAGCGCGATTTCAGTGTACTGCTCCACCCATGCTTGTCCCAGTGCAGTGAGGATGGGCCCATCTGAACAGTGCCACAGCGCCCTTCAATCATGGGCAGTTGCACTGCGCAGCTACCATGGCCTGATCTGTAGCAACACCAAACATGCATCAGAACACTGCTCTCACGTAGCGCGATTTCAGTGTACTGTTCCACCCATGCTTGTCCCAGTGCAGTGAGGATGGGCCCATCTGAACAGTGCCACAGCGCCCTTCAATCATGGGCAGTTGCACTGCGCAGCTACCATGGCCTGATCTGTAGCAACACCAAACATGCATCAGAACACCGCTCTCACATAGCGCGATTTCAGTGTACTGCTCCACCCATGCTTGTCCCAGTGCAGTGAGGATGGGCCCATCTGAACAGTGCCACAGCGCCCTTCAATCATGGGCAGTTGCACTGCGCAGCTCCCGTGGCCTGATCTGTAGCAACACCAAACATGCATCAGAACACTGCTCTCACATAGCGCGATTTCAGTGTACTGCTCCACCCATGCTGGTCCCAGTGCAGTGAAGATGGGCCCATCTGAACAGTGCCACAGCGCCCTTCAATCATGGGCAGTTGCACTGCGCAGCTACCATGGCCTGATCTGTAGCAACACCAAACATGCATCAGAACACTGCTCTCACGTAGCGCGATTTCAGTGTACTGTTCCACCCATGCTTGTCCCAGTGCAGTGAGGATGGGCCCATCTGAACAGTGCCACAGCGCCCTTCAATCATGGGCAGTTGCACTGCGCAGCTACCATGGCCTGATCTGTAGCAACACCAAACATGCATCAGAACACTGCTCTCACGTAGCGCGATTTCAGTGTACTGCTCCACCCATGCTTGTCCCAGTGAAATGAAGGTGGGCCCATCTGAACAGTGCCACAGCGCCCTTCAATCATGGGCAGTTGCACTGCGCAGCTCCCATGGCCTGATCTGTAGCAACACCAAACATGCATCAGAACACTGCTCTCACGTAGCGCGATTTCAGTGTACTGTTCCACCCATGCTTGTCCCAGTGCAGTGAGGATGGGCCCATCTGAACAGTGCCACAGCGCCCTTCAATCATGGGCAGTTGCACTGCGCAGCTCCCATGGCCTGATCTGTAGCAACACCAAACATGCATCAGAACACCGCTCTCACGTAGCGCGATTTCAGTGTACTGCTCCACCCATGCTTGTCCCAGTGCAGTGAGGATGGGCCCATCTGAACAGTGCCACAGCGCCCTTCAATCATGGGCAGTTGCACTGCGCAGCTACCATGGCCTGATCTGTAGCAACACCAAACATGCATCAGAACACTGCTCTCACGTAGCGCGATTTCAGTGTACTGCTCCACCCATGCTTGTCCCAGTGCAATGAGGATGGGCCCATCTGAACAGTGCCACAGCGCCCTTCAATCATGGGCAGTTGCACTGCGCAGCTACCATGGCCTGATCTGTAGCAACACCAAACATGCATCAGAACACCGCTCTCACATAGCACGATTTCAGTGTATTGTTCCACCCATGCTTATCCCAGTGCAATGAAGATGGTCCCATCTGAACAGTGCCACAGCGCCCTTCAATCATGGGCAGTTGCACTGCGCAGCTACCATGGCCTGATCTGTAGCAACACCAAACATGCATCAGAACACTGCTCTCACGTAGCGCGATTTCAGTGTACTGTTCCACCCATGCTTGTCCCAGTGCAGTGAGGATGGGCCCATCTGAACAGTGCCACAGCGCCCTTCAATCATGGGCAGTTGCACTGCGCAGCTACCATGGCCTGATCTGTAGCAACACCAAACATGCATCAGAACACTGCTCTCACGTAGCGCGATTTCAGTGTACTGTTCCACCCATGCTTGTCCCAGTGCAGTGAGGATGAGCCCATCTGAACAGTGCCACAGCGCCCTTCAATCATGGGCAGTTGCACTGCGCAGCTACCATGGCCTGATCTGTAGCAACACCAAACATGCATCAGAACACCGCTCTCACATAGCGCGATTTCAGTGTACTGCTCCACCCATGCTTGTCCCAGTGCAGTGAGGATGAGCCCATCTGAACAGTGCCACAGCGCCCTTCAATCATGGGCAGTTGCACTGGGCAGCTCCCATGGCCTGATCTGTAGCAACACCAAACATGCATCAGAACACTGCTCTCACGTAGCGCGATTTCAGTGTACTGTTCCACCCATGCTTGTCCCAGTGCAGTGAGGATGAGCCCATCTGAACAGTGCCACAGCGCCCTTCAATCATGGGAAGTTGCACTGTGCAGCTACCATGGTCTTATCTGTAGCAACACCAAACATGCATCAGAACACCGATCTCATGTAGCGTGATTTCAGTGTTCTGCTCCACCCATGATTGTCCCAGTGCAGTGAGGATGAGCCCATCTGACAAGTGCCACAGCGCCTTTTAATCATGGGCAGTTGCACTGCGCAGCTACCATGGCCTGATCTGTAGTAACACCAACCATGCATCAGAACACCGATCTCATGTAGCGTGATTTCAGTGTACTGTTCCACCCATGCTTGTCTCAGTGCAGAGAGGATGAGCCCATCTGAACTTGCCACATCACCCTTCAATCATGGGCAGTTGCACTGTGCAGCTACCATGGTCTAATCTGTAACAATACTAAACATGCATCATAACACTGCTCTCACGTAGAGTGATATCAGTGTATTGCTCCACCCATACTTGCCCCAGTGCAGTGAGGATGGGCCCATCTGAACAGTGCCAAAGCGCCCTTCAATCATGGACAGTTGCACGGCGCAGCTCCCATGGCCTGATCTGTAGCAACACCAAACATGCATCAGAACACCACTCTCACGTAGCGCGATTTCAGTGTACTGCTCCACCCATGCTTGTCCCAGTGCTGTGAGGATGGGCCCATCTGAACAGTGCCACAGCGCCCTTCAATCATGGGCAGTTGCACTGCGCAGCTCCCATGGCCTGACCTGTAGCAACACCAAACATGCATCAGAACACCACTCTCACGTAGCCCGATTTCAGTGTACTGCTCCACCCATGCTTGTCCCAGTGAATTGAGGGTGGGCACATCTGAAGAGTGCCACAGCGCCCTTCAATTGATGGGCAGTTGCACTGTGCAGCTACCATGGCCTGGTCTGTAGCAACACCAAACATGCATCAGAACACCACTTTCATGTAGCGCGATTTCAGTGTACTGCTCCACCCATGCTTGTCCCAGTGTATTAAGGATGGGCCCATCTGAATAGTGCCACAGCGCCCTTCAATCATGGGCAGTTGCACTGCGCATCTCCCGTGGCCTGATCTGCAGCAACACCAAACATGCATCAAAACACTGCTCTCACGTAGCGCGATTTCAGTGTACTGCTCCACCCATGCCGGTCCCAGCGCAGTGCGGATGGGCCCATCTGAGCAGTGCCACAGCGCCCTTTAATCATGGGCAGTTGCACAGCGCATCTCCCATGGCCTGATCTGTAGCAACACCAAACATGCATCAGAACACTGCTCTCACGTAGTGAGATTTCAGTGTGCTGTTCCACCCATGCTGGTCCCAGTCTGGTGAGGATGGGCCCATCTGAACAGTGCCACAGCGCCCTTCAATCATAGGCAGATGCATTGCGCAGCTCACATGGCCTGATCTGTAGCAACACCAAACATGCATCAGAACACCACTCTCACGTAGCGCGATTTCGGTGTATGCTCCACCCATGCTTGTCCCAGTGCAGTGAGGATGGGCCCATCTGAACAGTGCCACAGCGCCCTTCAATCATGGGCAGTTGCACTGCGCAGCTCCCATGGCCTGACCTGTAGCAACACCAAACATGCATCAGAACACTGGTCTCACGTAGCGCGATTTCAGTGTACTGTTCCACCCATGCTTGTCCCAGTGCAGTGAGGATGAGCCCATCTGAACAGTGCCACAGCGCCCTTCAATCATGGGCAGTTGCACTGTGCAGCTCCCATGGCCTGATCTGTAGCAACACCAAACATGCATCAGAACACCACTCTCACGTAGCGCGATTTCAGTGTACTGCTCCACCCATGCTTGTCCCAGTGCAGTGAGGATGAGCCCATCTGAACAGTGCCACAGCGCCCTTTAATCATGGGCAGTTGCACTGCGCAGCTACCATGGCCTGATCTGTAGCAACACCAAACATGCATCAGAACACCACTCTCACGTAGCGCGATTGCAGTGTACTCCTCCACCCATGCTTATCCCAGTGCAATGAGGATGGGCCCATCTGAACAGTGCCACAGCGCCCTTCAATCATGGGCAGTTGCACTGCGCAGCTCCCATGGCCTGATCTGTAGCAACACCAAACATGCATCAGAACACCGCTCTCACATAGCACGATTTCAGTGTACTGCTCCACCCATGCTTGTCCCAGTGCAGTGAGGATGGTCCCATCTGAACAGTGCCACAGTGCCCTTCAATCATGGGCAGTTGCACTGCCCAGCTCACATGGCCTGATCTGTAGCAACACCAAACATGCATCAGAACACTGGTCTCACGTAGCGCGATTTCGGTGTACTGTTCCACCCATGCTTGTCCCAGTGCGGTGAGGATGGGCCCATCTGAACAGTGCCACAGCGCCCTTCAATCATGGGCAGTTGCACTGCGCAGCTACCATGGCCTGATCTGTAGCAACACCAAACATGCATCAGAACACTGTTCTCATGTAGCGCGATTTCAGTGTACTGCTCCACCCATGCTTGTCCCAGTGCAGTGAGGATGGGCCCATCTGAACAGTGCCACAGCGCCCTTCAATCATGGGCAGTTGCACTGCGCAGCTCCCATGGCCTGATCTGTAGCAACACCAAACATGCATCAGAACACCACTCTCATGTAGCGCGATTTCAGTGTACTGCTCCACCCATGCTTGTCCCAGTGCAGTGAGGATGAGCCCATCTGAACAGTGCCACAGCGCCCTTCAATCATGGGCAGTTGCACTGCGCAGCTACCATGGCCTGATCTGTAGCAACACCAAACATGCATCAGAACACCACTCTCACGTAGCACGATTTCAGTGTACTGCTCCACCCATGCTTGTCCCAGTGCAATGAGGATGGGCCCATCTGAACAGTGCCACAGCGCCCTTCAATCATGGGCAGTTGCACTGCGCAGCTCCCATGGCCTGATCTGTAGCAACACCAAACATGCATCAAAACACCGCTCTCACGTAGCGCGATTTCAGTGTACTGCTCCACCCATGCTTATCCCAGTGCAGTGAGGATGGGCCCATCTGAACAGTGCCACAGCGCCCTTCAATCATGGGCAGTTGCACTGCGCAGCTCCCATGGCCTGATCTGTAGCAACACCAAACATGCATCAGAACACCGCTCTCACGTAGCGCGATTTCAGTGTGCTGCTCCACCCATGCTTGTCCCAGTGCAGTGAGGATGGGCCCATCTGAACAGTGCCACAGCGCCCTTCAATCATGGGCAGTTGCACTGCGCAGCTACCATGGCCTGATCTGTAGCAACACCAAACATGCATCAGAACACCACTCTCATGTAGCGCGATTTCAGTGTACTGCTCCACCCATGCTTGTCCCAGTGCAGTGAGGATGGGCCCATCTGAACAGTGCCACAGCGCCCTTCAATCATGGGCAGTTGCACTGCGCAGCTCCCATGGCCTGATCTGTAGCAACACAAAACATGCATCAGAACACCGCTCTCACGTAGCGCGATTTCAGTGTACTGCTCCACCCATGCTTGTCCCAGTGCAGTGAGGATGGGCCCATCTGAACAGTGCCACAGCGCCCTTCAATCATGGGCAGTTGCACTGCGCAGCTCCCATGGCCTGATATGTAGCAACACCAAACATGCATCAGAACACCGCTCTCACGTAGCGCGATTTCAGTGTACTGCTCCACCCATGCTTGTCCCAGTGCAGTGAGGATGGGCCCATCTGAACAGTGCCACAGTGCCCTTCAATCATGGGCAGTTGCACTGCGCAGCTCCCATGGCCTGATCTGTAGCAACACCAAACATGCATCAGAACACCACTCTCACGTAGCGCGATTTCAGTGTACTGCTCCACCCATGCTTGTCCCAGTGAAATGAGGGTGGGCCTATCTGAACAGTGCCACAGCGCCCTTCAATCATGGGCAGTTGCACTGCGCAGCTCCCATGGCCTGATCTGTAGCAACACCAAACATGCATCAGAACACTGCTCTCACATAGCGCGATTTCAGTGTACTGCTCCACCCATGCTTGTCCCAGTGCAGTGAGGATGGGCCCATCTGAACAGTGCCACAGCGCCCTTCAATCATGGGCAGTTGCACTGCGCAGCTCCCATGGCCTGATCTGTAGCAACACCAAACATGCATCAGAACACCGCTCTCATGTAGCGCGATTTCAGTGTACTGCTCCACCCATGCTTGTCCCAGTGCAGTGAGGATGGGCCCATCTGAACAGTGCCACAGTGCCCTTCAATCATGGGCAGTTGCACTGCGCAGCTCCCATGGCCTGATCTGTAGCAACACCAAACATGCATCAGAACACCGTTCTCATGTAGCGCGATTTCAGTGTACTGATCCACCCATGCTTGTCCCAGTGCAGTGAGGATGGGCCCATCTGAACAGTGCCACAGCGCCCTTCAATCATGGGCAGTTGCACTGCGCAGCTCCCATGGCCTGATCTGTAGCAACACCAAACATGCATCAGAACACCGCTCTCATGTAGCGCGATTTCAGTGTACTGCTCCACCCATGCTTGTCCCAGTGCAGTGAGGATGGGCCCATCTGAACAGTGCCACAGCGCCCTTCAATCATGGGCAGTTGCACTGCGCAGCTACCATGGCCTGATCTGTAGCAACACCAAACATGCATCAGAACACCACTCTCATGTAGCGCGATTTCAGTGTACTGCTCCACCCATGCTTGTCCCAGTGCAGTGAGGATGGGCCCATCTGAACAGTGCCACAGCGCCCTTCAATCATGGGCAGTTGCACTGCGCAGCTCCCATGGCCTGATCTGTAGCAACACCAAACATGCATCAGAACACCGCTCTCACGTAGCGCGATTTCAGTGTACTGCTCCACCCATGCTTGTCCCAGTGCAGTGAGGATGGGCCCATCTGAACAGTGCCACAGCGCCCTTCAATCATGGGCAGTTGCACTGCGCAGCTCCCATGGCCTGATCTGTAGCAACACCAAACATGCATCAGAACACCACTCTCACGTAGCGCGATTTCAGTGTACTGCTCCACCCATGCTTGTCCCAGTGCAGTGAGGATGGGCCCATCTGAACAGTGCCACAGCGCCCTTCAATCATGGGCAGTTGCACTGCGCAGCTCCCATGGCCTGATCTGTAGCAACACCAAACATGCATCAGAACACCACTCTCACGTAGCGCGATTTCAGTGTACTGCTCCACCCATGCTTGTCCCAGTGCAATGAGGATGGGCCCATCTGAACAGTGCCACAGCGCCCTTCAATCATGGGCAGTTGCACTGCGCAGCTCCCATGGCCTGATCTGTAGCAACACCAAACATGCATCAGAACACCACTCTCACGTAGCGCGATTTCAGTGTACTGCTCCACCCATGCTTGTCCCAGTGCAGTGAGGATGGGCCCATCTGAACAGTGCCACAGCGCCCTTCAATCATGGGCAGTTGCACTGCGCAGCTCCCATGGCCTGATCTGTAGCAACACCAAACATGCATCAGAACACCACTCTCATGTAGCGCGATTTCAGTGTACTGCTCCACCCATGCTTGTCCCAGTGCAGTGAGGATGGGCCCATCTGAACAGTGCCACAGCGCCCTTCAATCATGGGCAGTTGCACTGCGCAGCTCCCATGGCCTGATCTGTAGCAACACCAAACATGCATCAGAACACCGCTCTCACGTAGCGCGATTTCAGTGTACTGCTCCACCCATGCTTGTCCCAGTGCAGTGAGGATGGGCCCATCTGAACAGTGCCACAGCGCCCTTCAATCATGGGCAGTTGCACTGCGCAGCTCCCATGGCCTGATCTGTAGCAACACCAAAAATGCATCAGAACACCGCTCTCACGTAGCGCGATTTCAGTGTACTGCTCCACCCATGCTTGTCCCAGTGCAGTGAGGATGGGCCCATCTGAACAGTGCCACAGCGCCCTTCAATCATGGGCAGTTGCACTGCGCAGCTCCCATGGCCTGATCTGTAGCAACACCAAACATGCATCAGAACACCACTCTCACGTAGCGCGATTTCAGTGTACTGCTCCACCCATGCTTGTCCCAGTGCAGTGAGGATGGGCCCATCTGAACAGTGCCACAGCGCCCTTCAATCATGGGCAGTTGCACTGCGCAGCTCCCATGGCCTGATCTGTAGCAACACCAAACATGCATCAGAACACCGCTCTCACGTAGCGCGATTTCAGTGTACTGCTCCACCCATGCTTGTCCCAGTGCAGTGAGGATGGGCCCATCTGAACAGTGCCACATCGCCCTTCAATCATGGGCAGTTGCACTGCGCAGCTCCCATGGCCTGATCTGTAGCAACACCAAACATGCATCAGAACACCGCTCTCACGTAGCGCGATTTCAGTGTACTGCTCCACCCATGCTTGTCCCAGTGCAGTGAGGATGGGCCCATCTGAACAGTGCCACAGCGCCCTTCAATCATGGGCAGTTGCACTGCGCAGCTCCCATGGCCTGATCTGTAGCAACACCAAACATGCATCAGAACACCACTCTCATGTAGCGCGATTTCAGTGTACTGCTCCACCCATGCTTGTCCCAGTGCAGTGAGGATGGGCCCATCTGAACAGTGCCACAGCGCCCTTCAATCATGGGCAGTTGCACTGCGCAGCTCCCATGGCCTGATCTGTAGCAACACCAAACATGCATCAGAACACCGCTCTCACATAGCGCGATTTCAGTGTACTGCTCCACCCATGCTTGTCCCAGTGCAGTGAGGATGGGCCCATCTGAACAGTGCCACAGCGCCCTTTAATCATGGGCAGTTGCACTGCGCAGCTCCCATGGCCTGATCTGTAGCAACACCAAACATGCATCAGAACACCGCTCTCACGTAGCGCGATTTCAGTGTACTGCTCCACCCATGCTTGTCCCAGTGCAGTGAGGATGGGCCCATCTGAACAGTGCCACAGCGCCCTTCAATCATGGGCAGTTGCACTGCGCAGCTCCCATGGCCTGATCTGTAGCAACACCAAACATGCATCAGAACACCACTCTCACGTAGCGCGATTTCAGTGTACTGCTCCACCCATGCTTGTCCCAGTGCAGTGAGGATGGGCCCATCTGAACAGTGCCACAGCGCCCTTCAATCATGGGCAGTTGCACTGCGCAGCTCCCATGGCCTGATCTGTAGCAACACCAAACATGCATCAGAACACCGCTCTCATGTAGCGCGATTTCAGTGTACTGCTCCACCCATGCTTGTCCCAGTGCAGTGAGGATGGGCCCATCTGAACAGTGCCACAGCGCCCTTCAATCATGGGCAGTTGCACTGCGCAGCTCCCATGGCCTGATCTGTAGCAACACCAAACATGCATCAGAGCACCGCTCTCACGTAGCGCGATTTCAGTGTACTGCTCCACCCATGCTTGTCCCAGTGCAGTGAGGATGGGCCCATCTGAACAGTGCCACAGCGCCCTTCAATCATGGACAGTTGCACTGCGCAGCTCCCATGGCCTGATCTGTAGCAACACCAAACATGCATCAGAACACCACTCTCACGTAGCGCGATTTCAGTGTACTGCTCCACCCATGCTTGTCCCAGTGCAGTGAGGATGGGCCCATCTGAACAGTGCCACAGCGCCCTTCAATCATGGGCAGTTGCACTGCGCAGCTCCCATGGCCTGATCTGTAGCAACACCAAACATGCATCAGAACACCGCTCTCACGTAGCGCGATTTCAGTGTACTGCTCCACCCATGCTTGTCCCAGTGCAGTGAGGATGGGCCCATCTGAACAGTGCCACAGCGCCCTTCAATCATGGGCAGTTGCACTGCGCAGCTCCCATGGCCTGATCTGTAGCAACACCAAACATGCATCAGAACACCGCTCTCACGTAGCACGATTTCAGTGTACTGCTCCACCCATGCTTGTCCCAGTGCAGTGAGGATGGGCCCATCTGAACAGTGCCACAGCGCCCTTCAATCATGGGCAGTTGCACTGCGCAGCTCCCATGGCCTGATCTGTAGCAACACCAAACATGCATCAGAACACCGCTCTCACGTAGCGCGATTTCAGTGTACTGCTCCACCCATGCTTGTCCCAGTGCAGTGAGGATGGGCCCATCTGAACAGTGCCACAGCGCCCTTCAATCATGGGCAGTTGCACTGCGCAGCTCCCATGGCCTGATCTGTAGCAACACCAAACATGCATCAGAACACCGCTCTCACGTAGCGCGATTTCAGTGTACTGCTCCACCCATGCTTGTCCCAGTGCAGTGAGGATGGGCCCATCTGAACAGTGCCACAGCGCCCTTCAATCATGGGCAGTTGCACTGCGCAGCTCCCATGGCCTGATCTGTAGCAACACCAAACATGCATCAGAACACCGCTCTCATGTAGCGCGATTTCAGTGTACTGCTCCACCCATGCTTGTCCCAGTGCAGTGAGGATGGGCCCATCTGAACAGTGCCACAGCGCCCTTCAATCATGGGCAGTTGCACTGCGCAGCTCCCATGGCCTGATCTGTAGCAACACCAAACATGCATCAGAACACCGCTCTCACGTAGCACGATTTCAGTGTACTGCTCCACCCATGCTTGTCCCAGTGCAGTGAGGATGGGCCCATCTGAACAGTGCCACAGCGCCCTTCAATCATGGGCAGTTGCACTGCGCAGCTCCCATGGCCTGATCTGTAGCAACACCAAACATGCATCAGAACACCGCTCTCACGTAGCGCGATTTCAGTGTACTGCTCCACCCATGCTTGTCCCAGTGCAGTGAGGATGGGCCCATCTGAACAGTGCCACAGCGCCCTTCAATCATGGGCAGTTGCACTGCGCAGCTCCCATGGCCTGATCTGTAGCAACACCAAACATGCATCAGAACACCACTCTCACATAGCGCGATTTCAGTGTACTGCTCCACCCATGCTTGTCCCAGTGCAGTGAGGATGGGCCCATCTGAACAGTGCCACAGCGCCCTTCAATCATGGGCAGTTGCACTGCGCAGCTCCCATGGCCTGATCTGTAGCAACACCAAACATGCATCAGAACACCACTCTCACGTAGCGCGATTTCAGTGTACTGCTCCACCCATGCTTGTCCCAGTGCAGTGAGGATGGGCCCATCTGAACAGTGCCACAGCGCCCTTCAATCATGGGCAGTTGCACTGCGCAGCTCCCATGGCCTGATCTGTAGCAACACCAAACATGCATCAGAACACCGCTCTCACGTAGCGCGATTTCAGTGTACTGCTCCACCCATGCTTGTCCCAGTGCAGTGAGGATGGGCCCATCTGAACAGTGCCACAGCGCCCTTCAATCATGGGCAGTTGCACTGCGCAGCTCCCATGGCCTGATCTGTAGCAACACCAAACATGCATCAGAACACCACTCTCATGTAGCGCGATTTCAGTGTACTGCTCCACCCATGCTTGTCCCAGTGCAGTGAGGATGGGCCCATCTGAACAGTGCCACAGCGCCCTTCAATCATGGGCAGTTGCACTGCGCAGCTCCCATGGCCTGATCTGTAGCAACACCAAACATGCATCAGAACACCACTCTCACGTAGCGCGATTTCAGTGTACTGCTCCACCCATGCTTGTCCCAGTGCAGTGAGGATGGGCCCATCTGAACAGTGCCACAGCGCCCTTCAATCATGGGCAGTTGCACTGCGCAGCTCCCATGGCCTGATCTGTAGCAACACCAAACATGCATCAGAACACCACTCTCACGTAGCGCGATTTCAGTGTACTGCTCCACCCATGCTTGTCCCAGTGCAGTGAGGATGGGCCCATCTGAACAGTGCCACAGCGCCCTTCAATCATGGGCAGTTGCACTGCGCAGCTCCCATGGCCTGATCTGTAGCAACACCAAACATGCATCAGAACACCACTCTCACGTAGCGCGATTTCAGTGTACTGCTCCACCCATGCTTGTCCCAGTGCAGTGAGGATGGGCCCATCTGAACAGTGCCACAGCGCCCTTCAATCATGGGCAGTTGCACTGCGCAGCTCCCATGGCCTGATCTGTAGCAACACCAAACATGCATCAGAACACCGCTCTCATGTAGCGCGATTTCAGTGTACTGCTCCACCCATGCTTGTCCCAGTGCAGTGAGGATGGGCCCATCTGAACAGTGCCACAGCGCCCTTCAATCATGGGCAGTTGCACTGCGCAGCTCCCATGGCCTGATCTGTAGCAACACCAAACATGCATCAGAACACCACTCTCACGTAGCGCGATTTCAGTGTACTGCTCCACCCATGCTTGTCCCAGTGCAGTGAGGATGGGCCCATCTGAACAGTGCCACAGCGCCCTTCAATCATGGGCAGTTGCACTGCGCAGCTCCCATGGCCTGATCTGTAGCAACACCAAACATGCATCAGAACACCGCTCTCACGTAGCGCGATTTCAGTGTACTGCTCCACCCATGCTTGTCCCAGTGCAGTGAGGATGGGTCCATCTGAACAGTGCCACAGCGCCCTTCAATCATGGGCAGTTGCACTGCGCAGCTCCCATGGCCTGATCTGTAGCAACACCAAACATGCATCAGAACACCGCTCTCACATAGCGCGATTTCAGTGTACTGCTCCACCCATGCTTGTCCCAGTGCAGTGAGGATGGGCCCATCTGAACAGTGCCACAGCGCCCTTCAATCATGGGCAGTTGCACTGCGCAGCTCCCATGGCCTGATCTGTAGCAACACCAAACATGCATCAGAACACCGCTCTCACGTAGCGCGATTTCAGTGTACTGCTCCACCCATGCTTGTCCCAGTGCAGTGAGGATGGGCCCATCTGAACAGTGCCACAGCGCCCTTCAATCATGGGCAGTTGCACTGCGCAGCTCCCATGGACTGATCTGTAGCAACACCAAACATGCATCAGAACACCGCTCTCACGTAGCGCGATTTCAGTGTACTGCTCCACCCATGCTTGTCCCAGTGCAGTGAGGATGGGCCCATCTGAACAGTGCCACAGCGCCCTTCAATCATGGGCAGTTGCACTGCGCAGCTCCCATGGCCTGATCTGTAGCAACACCAAACATGCATCAGAACACCGCTCTCACGTAGCGCGATTTCAGTGTACTGCTCCACCCATGCTTGTCCCAGTGCAGTGAGGATGGGCCCATCTGAACAGTGCCACAGCGCCCTTCAATCATGGGCAGTTGCACTGCGCAGCTCCCATGGCCTGATCTGTAGCAACACCAAACATGCATCAGAACACCGCTCTCATGTAGCGCGATTTCAGTGTACTGCTCCACCCATGCTTGTCCCAGTGCAGTGAGGATGGGCCCATCTGAACAGTGCCACAGCGCCCTTCAATCATGGGCAGTTGCACTGCGCAGCTCCCATGGCCTGATCTGTAGCAACACCAAACATGCATCAGAACACCGCTCTCATGTAGCGCGATTTCAGTGTACTGCTCCACCCATGCTTGTCCCAGTGCAGTGAGGATGGGCCCATCTGAACAGTGCCACAGCGCCCTTCAATCATGGGCAGTTGCACTGCGCAGCTCCCATGGCCTGATCTGTAGCAACACCAAACATGCATCAGAACACCGCTCTCATGTAGCGCGATTTCAGTGTACTGCTCCACCCATGCTTGTCCCAGTGCAGTGAGGATGGGCCCATCTGAACAGTGCCACAGCGCCCTTCAATCATGGGCAGTTGCACTGCGCAGCTCCCATGGCCTGATCTGTAGCAACACCAAACATGCATCAGAACACCGCTCTCACGTAGCGCGATTTCAGTGTACTGCTCCACCCATGCTTGTCCCAGTGCAGTGAGGATGGGCCCATCTGAACAGTGCCACAGCGCCCTTCAATCATGGGCAGTTGCACTGCGCAGCTCCCATGGCCTGATCTGTAGCAACACCAAACATGCATCAGAACACCGCTCTCACGTAGCGCGATTTCAGTGTACTGCTCCACCCATGCTTGTCCCAGTGCAGTGAGGATGGGCCCATCTGAACAGTGCCACAGCGCCCTTCAATCATGGGCAGTTGCACTGCGCAGCTCCCATGGCCTGATCTGTAGCAACACCAAACATGCATCAGAACACCGCTCTCACATAGCGCGATTTCAGTGTACTGCTCCACCCATGCTTGTCCCAGTGCAGTGAGGATGGGCCCATCTGAACAGTGCCACAGCGCCCTTCAATCATGGGCAGTTGCACTGCGCAGCTCCCATGGCCTGATCTGTAGCAACACCAAACATGCATCAGAACACCGCTCTCACGTAGCGCGATTTCAGTGTACTGCTCCACCCATGCTTGTCCCAGTGCAGTGAGGATGGGCCCATCTGAACAGTGCCACAGTGCCCTTCAATCATGGGCAGTTGCACTGCGCAGCTCCCATGGCCTGATCTGTAGCAACACCAAACATGCATCAGAACACCGCTCTCAAGTAGCACGATTTCAGAGTACTTCTACACCCATGCTTGTCCCAGTGCAGCGAGGATGGGCCCATCTGAGCAGTGCTAGAGCGCCCTTCAATCATGGGCAGTTGCACTGCGCAGCTCCCATGGCCTGATCTGTAGCAACACCAAACAGGCAACAGAACACCACTCTCACGTAGCAAGATTTCTGTGTACTGCTCCACCCATGCTTGTCCCAGTGCAGTGAGGATGGGCCCATCTGAACAGTGCCACAGCGCCCTTCAATCATGGGCAGTTGCACTGCGCAGCTCCCATGGCCTGATCTGTAGCAACACCAAACATGCATCAGAACACCACTCTCACGTAGCGCGATTTCAGTGTACTGCTCCACCCATGCTTGTCCCAGTGCAGTGAGGATGGGCCCATCTGAACAGTGCCACAGCGCCCTTCAATCATGGGCAGTTGCACTGCGCAGCTCCCATGGCCTGATCTGTAGCAACACCAAACATGCATCAGAACACCACTCTCACGTAGCGCGATTTCAGTGTACTGCTCCACCCATGCTTGTCCCAGTGCAGTGAGGATGGGCCCATCTGAACAGTGCCACAGCGCCCTTCAATCATGGGCAGTTGCACTGCGCAGCTCCCATGGCCTGATCTGTAGCAACACCAAACATGCATCAGAACACCGCTCTCATGTAGCGCGATTTCAGTGTACTGCTCCACCCATGCTTGTCCCAGTGCAGTGAGGATGGGCCCATCTGAACAGTGCCACAGCGCCCTTCAATCATGGGCAGTTGCACTGCGCAGCTCCCATGGCCTGATCTGTAGCAACACCAAACATGCATCAGAACACCACTCTCACGTAGCGCGATTTCAGTGTACTGTTCC
>JASANA010005268.1:0-16237 GCA_030248095.1 Ptycholaimellus sp. GST1_10
GAAGGAGGAGGGAGGGATGGGCGGGAAGGATGAGGGATGGAAAGGCGGGAAGAAGGAGGGAGGGAAGGGCGGGAAGGAGGAGGGAGGGAAGGGCGGGCTGCATGGGACCAACTATGTTGGTTCTCTTTTCATACCATTGTCTCTTTTGAGAAGAGATCACTAAATAGAAATAACAACAAGAAATGATAGAAATCATGGAAATGAAGCACTGCAGTGTGCGTGCACATGTGATGTGGCAATGTTTTCCGAAAGTCAGCAAGCTCCCGCCCTCGGATGCCCTACGGTTCCGGCAGTACGGTGGTAACGCGGGCTGACTCAGGGCAAACATCCACCAACACCACATGCAGGGAATAAGCAGCGAGGAATTGGCTCAGTGCCTTGTGCTGCAGGGGAGGCTGAAGCTGGTGAGGACTTTGCCATGCCTGTCGATAGACTGAGCTAGGACAGGTCATAGGCAAAGCAAAGCCTACACCAACTCTTGCCAGGATGAGCGCAGTCTTCTTGGCAGTCCTCATCTTCTCAGCACACCAAGCACACCACATGTTCCCCAGCGCCGGCCAATCTTAAAGGGGCAATACCCAGGTCAGGCACCATCACCGATTCCGCTTATATTTTTTTAAATGAAAGGTGTTACCATGGTAAACTTGCAAGGGCATAACGTTTTGGCTGAAAGCTTTTCATTCTCAAGAAAAAAAATTCCAAAAAATTCCTATGCTACAACGTGTGGAAGGGCTCCAAATGGCACAAAAAAAATCATAACTCAAAAATGCTGATGTCGCCGCATTAGGCCGCTTAACACAACTTGCATTTATTGAAAAGCCACATGAAAAAATATATTGGGTGTTCAAAACGGTGCGCATAACTGCGCGTGGTCCAAAAACTGGCCAAAATGGTAGTTTTTGACGAACTTTGGAGGTTTTTTCTACATTTTCATAATTTAAATTTTTTTATGTAATTGAGACACTGATTTTTGAAACGTACGCCACAAAATTGACCAATAAAGATAAAAAAGAGTTTATTTTAATTAAAAAAAATTTCATATTTTTTACACCTTGAAAAAATGAATAAATTTTTTTTAATTTAAATAAACTATTTTTTATGTTTATGGGTCAATTTTAGGGCGTACAATACAAAAATCAGGGCCTAAATTGCATAAAAAAATTTTAAAATATGAAAATGTGGAAAAAACCTATACAAAACCCCCAAAAATGACCATTTTAACCGGTTTTTGGTCTGCGCGCGCCATGGTACATCGATTTTGTCCAATTTTTTTGCTTAAAATATTGATTTTGGTTAATTGCTGACATTGTTGAGCGGAGAAAAGTGGAGAATTAAAATTGGATTTTTCATGAATTTATTTCATTTTATCCCTATGCTACAACACATGAAAAGTTAATATTTTTTTATAAAAAAAGTTAATAATAAAGTGGAAAAACGGCTTAAGCGCGCAAGCTTACTAATATTAAAAAAATTATATCATTCCATCTGCCTTTCATTACATGCCTTTCGCGGCAGGCGGCCTGCGGCCGCGCAAAAATGATCAATTTTTCGAAACAGTTTACAATTGAATGTTTTTATGATTGGAGGGAGGATAATAGACGAAGGATTGTTTAGCAGGAGTGTGAGGTGATCGGTAAGGCGGAAGCGGATGCGACAAAGGTGCTGGCGCAGATTCTCTCCCGCTACGACCGCAACGTGGTGCCCAACGCGCGCGGGGTGGTGGTGGAGGTGGAGCTCATCGTCCAGGCCATCTCCACCATCTCCGAGATCACCAGCAGCTTCGTCACCGACGTCCTCTTCAGCCAGATCTGGCACGATCCTGGCCTCCAGTTTGAGGTTGCTTCTCCTATCTCTCCCTTTCCCATCTCTTAGCCTCCCTCTCTCTGCTCATCTCCTAGCCTCCCTGGTCTTAGAATGAAACGAAGTGCGTGACGAATCTGACGCTGAGTCATCGCATGATCGACACCATCTGGCTGCCCAATGTCTGCTTCGTCAACTCCAAGGCTGCCAAGATTCACTCCTCCCCAACGCCCAACATTTTTCTAGCCATCTTTCCCAACGGTTCCAAGCCCATCCATCTGCTTTCCCTCATCTTCCTGCCAACCTGCCGTTGGGTGGACAGGGAATGTTTGGACCAACTACCGCGTTCAGATTGAAGCCCCCTGCGAAATGGACCTCACCGTCTTTCCCATGGACACTGTGGTTGGCCAGCCGCTTCGAACTGTGAAGCATGGGTGGAAGGAGGAAGAGGGAACGTTGGGGAGGTTTGCTCACTGGTCTTCGAGTCCTACAGCTTCAACATCGGCAAGGCCCGCCTGGCCTGGAAACGCGAAAACCCGCTGATCATCCTGAACGAGGAGAACATGAAGCTCCCCGACTTCAGCCTCGTCAACTACTCATACTCCCAGGAGACCTTCGAGTATCCCGCCGGGCTCTGGGACCAGGCCCCCTCCTTTCCTACTCCATCCTCCCTTCCTCCCCTATCATCTCCCACCCTTTCAGCTCTCCGTTAACCTAGTCTTCCGCCGCTCCTACGGCTTCTACATCCTTCAGATCTACCTCCCGGTTGACAGACCCTCAGTTGTTGTCAATAAGGGCCTCTAATGATATACTGCAGACCTACTGCATGGTGTTCATCTCCTGGATCGGCTTCTGGCTGGATCACAGGGCCTTGCCCGCTCGCATCACCCTCGGCGTCTCTTCCCTCATGGCGCTTACCCTCCAGTACTCCAACGTCGCTCGCTCCCTCCCCAAAGTCTCCTACGTCAAAGGTTCCCTCCCTGCTCACATTCTTCACAGGGCCTTGCCCGCTCGCATCACCCTCGGCGTCTCTTCCCTCATGGCGCTTACCCTCCAGTACTCCAACGTCGCTCGCTCCCTCCCCAAAGTCTCCTACGTCAAAGGTTCCCTCCCTGCTCACATTCTTCACAGGGCCTTGCCCGCTCGCATCACCCTCGGCGTCTCTTCCCTCATGGCGCTTACCCTCCAGTACTCCAACGTCGCTCGCTCCCTCCCCAAAGTCTCCTACGTCAAAGGTTCCCTCCCTGCTCACATTCTTCACAGGGCCTTGCCCGCTCGCATCACCCTCGGCGTCTCTTCCCTCATGGCGCTTACCCTCCAGTACTCCAACGTCGCTCGCTCCCTCCCCAAAGTCTCCTACGTCAAAGGTTCCCTCCCTGCTCACATTCTTCACAGGGCCTTGCCCGCTCGCATCACCCTCGGCGTCTCTTCCCTCATGGCGCTTACCCTCCAGTACTCCAACGTCGCTCGCTCTCTCCCCAAAGTCTCCTACGTCAAAGGTTCCCTCCCTGCTCACATTCTTAGCTCTAAGCATGGTGCCTGTCTCCATCCTTGGCTGTAGGGATGGACGTGTACATGTTCTCGGCCATGGGCTACATCTTCTTCTCCATCGTGGAGCTGGCCGTAGTGGGTGCAATGGAGCGGCGCAACATTCGGTTCCCGCTTCTCCTCCTTCCTCCCCCAAAAGCCTCCCCTCCGCCCAACCCGCCGGCTTCTAGCCCTCCTCAGATCCCTTTGGCACTTTAGCGGCGGCTTTGGACCCCGGTAAGCCCATGCTCACCCGCTCCACAGTTCCCGTCTGCACCCTGTCTCTCTTCCCAGTTCACCCAGCAGTCTTTCAGTCCTTCCGAAATGGAATGCCAGCCAGGGCAGGAGTGTGATAGATGACAGAGAAGGGAGGCTGATTGTAGGCTGAAGGAGGCTCGGGAGATGAAGTCACGCGAGCGGACGCCGACGATGGCGGAGATGCAGCTTTTCGAGCCCTCCTCCGACGGCAACCCAAGCCTGGCCACCGATGTGAGGCACTCATTGGATGACGCACACACATGGGCGGATTAGTCTCATACTCTTCAGGCTCGTCTTCAAGCGGCTCGTGCCAGCTGCGTCTGGTTACAGAACGGACGACCCGGCAACTCACAGCAGCCCGTTTACATCTCTCAATCTATTTTCAACCTTTTCATTTTACGTCTTTCTAGTAAACCTTGCTTCTTAGAGTGGCTTCAGTAGATGGAGGGGCAGTGAAAGTGTTGTACACCTGTGCTGATAGGCTCGCAGCGGATGCAGCACTTCCTTTCTCCCGCCCGAGCATCTCACCTCCAGCGACATTCGCAGTCTGGACACCATCGAGGAGTCGCAAAGACATCACCTCCTGCTCCTTCTTCAGCAAAAACAGCATGGCTTAGACTTCGCCCGCCGCATCTCGGAAGCCCTGGAACCTCAGCAGAGACGAGGCTCAGGACAGGTGAACATTTGACCTCCAGCGACATTCGCAGTCTGGACACCATCGAGGAGTCGCAAAGACATCACCTCCTGCTCCTTCTTCAGCAAAAACAGCATGGCTTAGACTTCGCCCGCCGCATCTCGGAAGCCCTGGAACCTCAGCAGAGACGAGGCTCAGGACAGGTGAACATTTGACCTCCAGCGACATTCGCAGTCTGGACACCATCGAGGAGTCGCAAAGACATCACCTCCTGCTCCTACCTTCCCCTTCAGCAAAAACAGCATGGCTTAGACTTCGCCCGCCGCATCTCGGAAGCCCTGGAACCTCAGCAGAGACGAGGCTCAGGACAGGTGAACATTTGACCTCCAGCGACATTCGCAGTCTGGACACCATCGAGGAGTCGCAAAGACATCACCTCCTGCTCCTTCTTCAGCAAAAACAGCATGGCTTAGACTTCGCCCGCCGCATCTCGGAAGCCCTGGAACCTCAGCAGAGACGAGGCTCAGGACAGGTGAACATTTGACCTCCAGCGACATTCGCAGTCTGGACACCATCGAGGAGTCGCAAAGACATCACCTCCTGCTCCTTCTTCAGCAAAAACAGCATGGCTTAGACTTCGCCCGCCGCATCTCGGAAGCCCTGGAACCTCAGCAGAGACGAGGCTCAGGACAGGTGAACATTTGACCTCCAGCGACATTCGCAGTCTGGACACCATCGAGGAGTCGCAAAGACATCACCTCCTGCTCCTTCTTCAGCAAAAACAGCATGGCTTAGACTTCGCCCGCCGCATCTCGGAAGCCCTGGAACCTCAGCAGAGACGAGGCTCAGGACAGGTGAACATTTGACCTCCAGCGACATTCGCAGTCTGGACACCATCGAGGAGTCGCAAAGACATCACCTCCTGCTCCTTCTTCAGCAAAAACAGCATGGCTTAGACTTCGCCCGCCGCATCTCGGAAGCCCTGGAACCTCAGCAGAGACGAGGCTCAGGACAGGTGAACATTTGACCTCCAGCGACATTCGCAGTCTGGACACCATCGAGGAGTCGCAAAGACATCACCTCCTGCTCCTTCTTCAGCAAAAACAGCATGGCTTAGACTTCGCCCGCCGCATCTCGGAAGCCCTGGAACCTCAGCAGAGACGAGGCTCAGGACAGGTGAACATTTGACCTCCAGCGACATTCGCAGTCTGGACACCATCGAGGAGTCCCGCAAAGACATCACCTCCTGCTCCTTCTTCAGCAAAAACAGCATGGCTTAGACTTCGCCCGCCGCATCTCGGAAGCCCTGGAACCTCAGCAGAGACGAGGCTCAGGACAGGTGAACATTTGACCTCCAGCGACATTCGCAGTCTGGACACCATCGAGGAGTCGCAAAGACATCACCTCCTGCTCCTTCTTCAGCAAAAACAGCATGGCTTAGACTTCGCCCGCCGCATCTCGGAAGCCCTGGAACCTCAGCAGAGACGAGGCTCAGGACAGGTGAACATTTGACCTCCAGCGACATTCGCAGTCTGGACACCATCGAGGAGTCGCAAAGACATCACCTCCTGCTCCTTCTTCAGCAAAAACAGCATGGCTTAGACTTCGCCCGCCGCATCTCGGAAGCCCTGGAACCTCAGCAGAGACGAGGCTCAGGACAGGTGAACATTTGACCTCCAGCGACATTCGCAGTCTGGACACCATCGAGGAGTCGCAAAGACATCACCTCCTGCTCCTTCTTCAGCAAAAACAGCATGGCTTAGACTTCGCCCGCCGCATCTCGGAAGCCCTGGAACCTCAGCAGAGACGAGGCTCAGGACAGGTGAACATTTGACCTCCAGCGACATTCGCAGTCTGGACACCATCGAGGAGTCGCAAAGACATCACCTCCTGCTCCTTCTTCAGCAAAAACAGCATGGCTTAGACTTCGCCCGCCGCATCTCGGAAGCCCTGGAACCTCAGCAGAGACGAGGCTCAGGACAGGTGAACATTTGACCTCCAGCGACATTCGCAGTCTGGACACCATCGAGGAGTCGCAAAGACATCATCTCCTGCTCCTTCTCTTGCAAAAACAGCACGGCTTAGACTTCGCCCGCCGCATCTCGGAGGCCCTGGAACCTCAGTAGAGACGAGGCTCAGGACAGGTGAACATTTGACCTCCAGCCACATTTCCTGCCTTTAGACTCTCAAAAAGACGAAACAGGCTTCCAACGAAATGTTTTTTAAATGCTTCGAACGAATTGAGAAAGTGTTTTTCTGAAAAAAATTAGTTCTTTAAAATGTGTTCAAAAATTAAAATGCATCTAGGCTCAAAAATAAATAAGTGATTCACAATTATTGTTAACCCACTCGTTTATTCTTCGAATTTTCGAAAAACTGAAGCTCTTTTCCGACTTAGTTCAATTAACTTTTAAGCTTCTCTCTCTGCTTAAAAAGCGCTTTGAACTTCTTTTTTCCTCCCAGAACCTCCTCTCAGAGCCCTCAAAGAGGCTCAATGGCTTGCCTAGCTTTATCGTGTCACCAGTGTTCGTCCCATTCATGTCACTGTCATTTGTGCCACATTTATGTTGGTCTGAGTGCAGGTTTGAAAAAATTTAAAAATGCCTTACTTCAGTTTCTCACTACGTTTATTCTACTGCTTTTTGTGGGTAATTGGGCTGGCGCGAGGGAGCGTAGCGACCGTCAGCGTCCAGCCCCTCTTTTCGACCCAGGTGTACGTTTTTGGGGTTATTGCTAGATCTCAATTTTGATAAGGCTGCTGCTGCTCATCACAGAAAGCTCGGATCGTTTTGATTCTTTTTGCATTGGAAAGAGCAGCATCGAATTGACTATAGTTTATCTTTTGACTTTTTCATAAAACGATTTATTTTCCCATGAAAAATCCAAAAAACCATTTGTCCGAACTCCTCCTCCTTCTCCTTCTCCTCCGCATCTATTCAATGGACGATAGTAGGTATTCAATCGGCCTGTACTAATGGCATTAATCGGAGAGGTCCAGTGCAATTACATGTAATTGATGTAGGCTATAATTACGCGCAGTTTGACATGCGGCTGTGTGGGCAAGTGGCTTGTTCGTCTCAACTGTGTAAGTGAAGGCTGGGTTCGAACCCCCACAAGAAAAAACATTTTGCTTTTTTTATTTGGATGAAATATGTGGTACCATCGGCAAGTCAAAATTATTTTTCTCCCTAAAATTTTTTTCAAGCTTACTTTTTTATATTTTATTTTATTTATTAAAGTGGAGTAAATATGTGCTACCATCGGCAAGTCAAATTATTTTTCCCAATAATTTTTTTTCAGCATACTTTTTTTATATTTTACTTTTTTTTAAGTGGAAGAAATATCTGGTACCATCGGCAAGCCAAATGTGGATCTCTTTTCTCCAAATATTGAAATTGCCTCGAGTTAAAAGTCTATGAAATCGATGATGAAATACATCTACTACTAGAGGAATCTGCTGAGCCACCAGCATTTTGTTTTAGCGCGCATTGGAAAGAGCCACTGAACTGCACGCTTAAGCAAAATGCAATTGTCTAAGAAGTAATAGATGTATTTCTTAGACTTTTGACTCGAGGCAGTTTCAATATTTGGAGAAAAGAGATCCACATTTGGCTTGCCGATGGTACCAGATATTTTAATAATTTAATATTTAATATTTAATTTAATTAATATTTTAATAATTTTAATAATTGAGTCGAGATTGTGATAATTGTGAACTCGAATTGTCAATAAAAGAGGAAGTGACTTAATTGTAGTTTTCTGTTCGAGATCGTCTGCCTTTAATGCAGTTGAACACCCATCACTTCGCTGCCACTTCTGCTAGGTGGCCTCCAATAGACCGGAAAGTAGAATTGAAAGACGGGCAAATTGACAGGTGGAAAGGAGAGTCTGTAGACCGTTTTTGCCGCAAGCTATTTCCAATATCCTTCACAATCCTCAACGGCGTATACTGGTTCACTTTCTTCTAACCCTTATTAGCTCCTTTATTATTATTTTTAATATTTTTAGCGATTTTAAAATATTGCAAGTGTAATTGCGATTGAGATTGTGTTATTCTTCAAGTTCAAAAATGTGTTCGCATATATTCTTAGCGGTCAAATTTCTGAGGTAAATTTATCCAAAACTAAATTTTTCAATTGTAGATAATTTTTAAAAAAACAATAGATACCAATAAATCCCATTTGTCGCAAATAACTATCAACTATCCTAAATTTTTCCTACTTCAACCTTTTGGACGTAATGAATGAAGAACTATCATAAATCAATGATGGTAGATTATTAATATTGCTGTTAGAAGTGATGCAGTCTTCTGAGAAGTCTTTAATCCTCATATTTGACTGGTTTCTGTAGACCATATGAGCCTGCAGGTGGTACTACACAGCGGAGAGTACGAAGCAGTACGCGCGCAAGATTCACCTCTAGCCCTCTTTTCCCTTCCCTCTCTCATTTCCTCCTTTTCAAAAGCCGCCAACTTCCGCCCATTCTTCCCTCCTTCCTTCCGGCAGTGATTCTTCTTCCAGTGTCCGCCCTAACCACTACTTCCACATTCCTGAAACCTGCAGCGTGGCCTTTCCACATCCTAGGCAAGGAATAGCGGCGAAGTTGGCAGCAGGTGCGTTTGGTGATGAAGTAGCTGGCAAATGGTGTGCGGCAATTTGGGGCAGGAACGAGGGAGGAACTCTGGCTGGTTGAGAAACTATGCGGGATAGCCCCAGAGTGTAGTAAAAAAAATGGGCTCCAGTCGCAGCTGCTTACCCGAGCCGAGCCTCGTTAGTGCCTTCCTCCAGCCAACTCGCTCATTCTATGCCCTTTTGCCCATTTCCGGCTCTCTTTCTCCCATGACCAAGGCGTTTGCACAATTAAAATGCATTTCGAAAAGTCTGACTACCTTTATGTACTTATATTTTGAATATTTTTATTCAAACTAGGTTGTGGTGTAATACAGCAGTAACTTAGCCAGATTCTCTTTCATCGTCTTTGGAAGGGATGGGCCGCAGAGCGGAAACAGGTTAGGGCATCTCGGGGAAAATATACAGACTGATCCCGGCCTCCCTTCCACCCGCCTCATCGACATAGGCCGACGAAACCGGCTTGGGAAACGTCACAGTGCACCCGCGGGGTGGCCAGGAAAGGGCAGTAGTGATCACACCATTGGCTAGGGCAGGCAGAGGAACAGGGCCTCGAATCTAAGCTACAAGCATAGTACTACCATGGGGAACAGGAGGGGAATCATCGCTCGGCGAGTCGCAGGGCCAGGTAGTTCCCAGAGTCCGATAGCACGAGTCCAATGTCCGCACGAACAGAGTATGGAGGGAGGAAGTGAGCAGGAGGTGAGGCGTCATGGGGCTCTTCCATATCGGCACTCTCGGATGGTGTTAGCATGGCCGAGCTCCTTCATGATGACTTGAGAGCCAAACTCGGGTTCTTGTCCTTCGTCGGAACCTCGTCATCTGCGGAATGCTCTCGCTGCCTCCGCTTCCCCAATCTAGACCCCGCAGATGGAGGCTCAAATTGACTGTCCCGATGATGGAGGTCGATGAGGATTAGCTGATAGTTCCGCGGATGCAGGCCGGTGCCGGGTTTAGTGGGAGTAGGGTGCAGAAGCGTGACAATTGTAGTGGAGGAGCGGTTATGTACTAGTTGGAGTAATCACAGTAGAAGGGTTTAGATTTGTAGATGGAAGGAAAGCCAAGCTCCATCTGGTCTCTCTAGCGCCATCCGACGTCAGTGTTTTGAGTAGCGACTCTCACCATCAAAGCACCATTCCAGTATCTTGTGAATCTGGATTGGCACACAAATGTCTCGCGGACGTAGGACGTGGTTCCATGTGTGGAATTGAAGTCGGCGGAGACTGAGATCGCAACCGTGGTCGATCTTGATGACAAAGTTACGTCTTCCCGTTTCAGCTGTCAACTCTCCTTGTCTCACTGATGAACTAGAAACTTCCTCCCTACTCGTGGTGCCTTTGGAGCTCGAGTGTTCGCTGGTTCTGGTTGGGTTGGGGATGACCGCCCCAGAGTTGGGGTCACTGGTAGCCGTTTCCTGCTTCCGTCTCGCCTCCACCCACATGGAACCCATCACCGTGTCCTCTTCAAGCCAGTTGCGTACACGTCGGTACACTGCTTTTGGTAGAGGGAGGATCCCGTCGAGGTCGAGCATCCAAGGTGGATCAGGGAGCAACAGGATCCCCGTGGCCAACCAGTTCATCCATGGGGAATCAGCATAGTGGTCCTTGAGACGGATGGTGGGGAAGGAGCCTGACAGTGGGCCGATGGCGTTCCAGAACTCGGATGGAGAAAAAGAATTCTCCATGTGGCGGCAGGAGGACAATTGCACTTCAGTCAAGCAGCATCCTCGACGTGGCTTGAGGAAGTGGAAGATCATCTGCTTGGGGATTCTGGTGAAATGGCAGAAATCGAAGACGAGTACCTTGTTGTCTAGGCACATCTTCTTGAAGATCAGCAGCATAGTCATTAGTCCTTTGCCATGCAAACTTTGTAGCACCAGCTTGTCCGTGGAAATATGGCAGAAGTAGTTCAGTAGGTGCCATTGTTCTTCTGGGTCAGACATGGTTTTGGTGAGTCTGAGCGTGGTCCCGGTGATGCTCCTAGTCAGGCTTGGCCTTTCTTGTTTCATAATTCACCGTGTTCCTCCTGATGATGAATCAGAGCGGAATGCCTTTGATGGCGGCTTGCCGTCACCTTCGACTTCTCCTGGAATGGCCTCATCGACGAACTTTTCCAGGCAAATCTCCAGCCGATAGCACAATGACACCGTCAGCGATCAATAGTGCACCTTGGGTAGGGTCCCCCAAGGTGCTCTATCCACCAAATGATGCCATTTGGAGCACATGAGACAAGTGCAGGCTAGGCTATGCTTGTCCAGGTGCTGCAGTATTCGTTCCAGGATCTCGTTTGGCATATCACCAAGAGTAGTCGGCTCCATGGTCAACATGGCGGCCAGGAGCGAGTCCTGTCCCACCTGCTCCGACTGGACTCCAGCTGGTGAGAGTGGAACCACCGGGACTTCAGCATCCATAACGGTGCTCGCAGTGGCTCGGAGATGTCTCCGGTTGTAGCAAAGTATCTGGTAGTGACGTTGGAGCACCGGTTGGCGATAATCGTCTGGGGGAAGCCTTCCCAGCTGATTCTCAATCAGGGTAATCGCCAACGCCATGTGCTCCACGTCGGTGTAGTCTCGGTGGGATGGAAGTGATGTGTCCGTCTGAGGCCGACTGTTGGCGGCACCACTTCCCCTGGATCGGTCTATGGCGGCGTCGAGCAGTCCATTGTCGTGATCCGTTCCCGGCTCCGTCTGCACAGCGCCTAGGAGCACGCTGGCTTCGTGGTAGAGGATGCCGCACAACTCCATGAATTGTGTACGTTCCGACGCATTGTTTTGGCGGATGAGAAGGTCGTCCACGACTGCCGGGCAGAAAACCCCCTGAGCCACTAGCTGATCCATGATGGAGCACCAAGAGATGTCCTTGGTGTGGGTGCAGCTTGGACAGTGATAGATCGCAGGACCGTTCTCCACCAGCCATTGACAGATCAGCAGGAGAAGCCCGGCGTCCGTCGGTCCTAGGATAGGTCCTAGCTCCCCCTGCACGCATGCCAGGCATCTGTTCCGTGAACAGTTGCTGCATCGGACGCGGTCAGTCGGGGCGACATCCTCGATGCACTGATCGCAGAAGATGATGTCCGAAGTCCGGGTCGTGGACATGATAGCTTCACTTCTCTGAGATTCGGCATGACAAGTGCGTGACACGAGAACACGTATCTAGTTTCCAGCTACAATCAGGCTCTACCTTAGGTTCCCTGGCCGAGTTGGAGGCCATGGCACATGAGTGATGTCAGGCAGAGGTGATGTTAAGAGTAGGCCTGTGGACGGAATGTCGCAACCTCATCCCATTCCTGAGCTTGCGAGGTCTCCGTTACGCCACCTCCCTGTCTTAGTCCTCCATGATCGTGGTGGACGAGTAGTTGAATGCCAGTCCTCAGAGTTGATGTCATTACACTTCCCTCCTTCGTCGTGTAGTCTTCTAGATCCCTGGCTAGCATGAGTCTCGGGCCGTGGAAGCTCCGTTGTTCTTCATCACTAGGAGCTCCTCTTCTCTTCCCTTGTGTCCTGGCCTTCCTTGTCATTGTGGGAAGTAGGCAGGTTGAGCTTCCGCCCATTCGGACTGATGTTGCTATCAATATCTGGATTCCACCAGGTCCTTCAGGTGGTGGACTTGGTTCCTCCATATTGTCTCGAACAGTCGGAGTGTCGACATCTCACTTTCTCCTTCGCCCTACAGCTTCCCTCTGGCAAGGGGTCAGGTAGTGTTCTGGATAAGGCGATAGGAGCGAAGTCTGCTCCCGTCTTCTCCTTGCTCTGTGTTGCTGACTCGACGACAGATCGACCATGCAATTAGGCTGGTGATGAGGCCGGAATTGGCCTAGCAGAAGGCCAAAACAGCAAGGTCGATCGAGGCATCGCAGACATCCAGGTGTTCATAGACGTCCCAATAGCTATGGCGACTGAGGTGTCATAGATGTCCAAGCATCAGGTCGGGCTAGGTCGGAGGATGCCAGGTGGTTGAATGTATTCCTAGGACATCCTTGGAGCCATGGTGTCCCAATGTCAATCATGGCTGCACTTGGGTTAGGAGGCACGATGTTGGGCATTGGCAATCACTCCGCTGGAGCTATCTGATTGCATGTAATCTCCAGCACTCTGTCTGTTCGTCATCCCCGTCTTCTTTCCGATGGAGTGGAAATGACGTGGGGTGCGGTAGATGTCTCATGGTTGTTGGCACTGTATAGAGTACTGTTGCTCTAGTACTCAACGTGTGCTCTGACGAGTGGTGGGGGCTGGTCCTTGCTTTTATTCAAGTGAAGAATGGAGGACTCAGCTCCGATGAGAGGGCGTGGGAGGTAGTGGTGATTTCTGCCGATAGAGCACAGGTGGACAGGACTCACCGGCATGTACAGCTGGGCAAGTGTTGACGTGGCAATAATTGAGTTGGATAGGACAGTGTCAGAATCCTTGGTCTGGCTGGGTACCCTATCTCCTCCCGCCCGGCCCGTGTCTGGTGGTAGGCTGGAGGTGGTGAAACCAGCACGAGGTGATCCTATGCACTGGTGTAATTGCGCAGAGATCTTGACCGGGTCAAGTCGAGACCGGACTGTCTCACTGTGCCACCCTCCTTTGTCTCATGAGAGCTGCGGGGTAGTGTAGAGGTCCACATGCCATTGTGGTGTCTCAGCAGAGCTCGTAGCAGTGGCTGACATCCAGCTGATTCTCGGCTACAGGGCGCTGTTGACCACTGTCAATGGCCTGACCGCTGACGGCGTGCACGGAGAGGTGGTGGTCCGAGACCTCCAGCTGACCCAGCCGAAGTACTCCAGGTTGTAGCCATGGTCGTCCGTGGGGCGGCAGCAGAAGTTGCTTAACACCCCCGTGTTTCGCGACATGGAGGAACGCTAATCCAGTTGGTGGATAGAGGGTGAGGTGTTGTGGTCACGGCTAGGGCAACAGGATGACTGTGTTGAAGCACTCACCGATTCCCGAGGGAGTAAGCCAATGGTCTCACGGGCCTAGTGAGTCAGGCCCTGAGGAGGTTCTGATCAGTAGGTGTCAATTGGACAGTCCCGTATGTCCTGATGTCTGCCCCACATGTTGCAGTAGCAGTTACCTAGCCAGTTCTGGCTAGCTGCTGTCAGAGTGACACTGATCGGGGTTGTGGTCTCCCGGTGAGTAGTGTCAAGGAATTAGATCGGTGCAGCAGACATCGCTCACTACGTCCGACCTGTAGGAGTCCAGGAATGGTAGCCTCATTGGGGCAGTCTACCGCTCGGTTGTAGGAGTGACAGTCGTCGTCTCCAGACAGCACTATTCGTTGAAGGTCAGAAGAGATAGATACACTTTTCCGTCTCCCTCGATGCATGGACTGGAGGCCAGAATGAGGGCTAGGAGAGTGACAATGAATACGTGAGCGCTGGTGGCGAAGTACGTCTCATAGTTCTGTCCCTTGTCCTGCTGAACGGTCGACGCGAAAAATGAGAACTAGCAAATTCGTCTGAGGCTCAGTCTAGTTCCTTCGCCATCGATGTCTCTGTCTGGGCAGCTGATGATCCTCATCCCTCAGTGCCTCTTCATCCCTGTCCCAGAGAGCCTTTCTCGATGGATGTAGGTCCAGTGCCATTCAGTTCGTCCATGAGGCTTATCGAGGACAACTCCCTGAGGACAAATGGAAGTTGCACATGGACAGTTGCGGTCAGAGGTCTTCCTTCTCGCTCGCTGAGACGTCTCTGCGAGGGTGGGAACTAGTGAGGACCTTGAGGCTCAGACTAGTTCCTCAGCCTTGGAGGCGTCTGTTAGTGGAATCGATGACTGGCATCCCTCCATGCTCTCCACTTCCCTCCAGATGACAGTCCTCAGTGGAAGAAGTTCCAGTGCAGCTTCGCTGATCCTGGAGGATTGTCGAGGATGACCCTGTGGATTGATGGAAGTTGAACTCCGACGATTCCCGTTGCTCGAAGGGACGTCTGGTCTTAGTCGCCTCCTGCCAGTCTCCCGCAGTCGGTTGGAGACTTGAACGGCCGGAGTGACTGCCAGAAGTCTCCGACAGTCTCCAGTCCTAAGCAAGAGACCTGAACCGCTGACAGCAGCGGCGGGAGGTCTGGAGCCCCCCTCTTGTGGCAGTAGGAGGCTTTGCATCCTCTGGTATCAGTTGAGAGGTGCGGGCCTTTAGCAGCATCCAGCAAAAGATCGCGGCCCCTCATTGCCCAGGGGTAGAAGGTCTCCGTCACTGGCTGTGGCAGTAGGAGTCCTGAGCGGCTGGTAGCAGCTGAACAGGAGCTGGGTAGGAGCTGGTGTGTCTTCCACCCGAGGTAGCTGATCTCAGCTTAGTCGGTCCGTGAGGGTGTTGAAGGCAACCCTGAGGGCTGGGGGGGGTGGCATACTGAGGACTTCTTCACTGTTCGAGGTGGCATCTGCCCTTGATCACCTCCTAACAGTCTCCGGTCGTAGGTTGGAGGCGTGAGAGGCCGG
This sequence comes from Ptycholaimellus sp. GST1_10, assembly GCA_030248095.1. Classification (NCBI taxonomy): domain Eukaryota; kingdom Metazoa; phylum Nematoda; class Chromadorea; order Chromadorida; family Chromadoridae; genus Ptycholaimellus; species Ptycholaimellus sp. GST1_10. The sequence continues at coordinate 15,257 of JASANA010005268.1, forward strand.
TGTAGCTGGTTGAAGGCTCCAACAGTCTCCTGTCTCAGGCAGGAGGCCTGAACAGCTGACGACTGCAGATGGAAGTCTGGGACACTTCTGGCGGCGGTAGGCGGCCTTTGTGTACTCCAGTATCAGCTGGGAAGTCCGGGTCTTTCGCAGTGGCCAACGAGAACCCTTGGCCACCAGTTGCTGTGAGTAGAAGGCCTTGGCTGCCCACTGTGACAGGCCAGTCCTGAGCAGCTGGCAGCAGCTGGACAAGGACATGGGTGCTTTCCAGCCAAGGCAGATAGTCTCTGTGGCCTCCGGTGTCATGTCGAGAGGCTTGAGACGTTGGCGGTAGCAAATAGAAGACCAATCGGCCTCCAGTAGCATGCTGGAGGCTTAAGAGTCCAGTGGTGACCGATGGGAAGGTCTGACAGCCTCCCGTGGCAGTGGTCTTCCTGTGCTCGCCTATCGGGTGGAGATGCCACTGAACAGCACTGGCATCCCTCTGGTGTAGAATATGTCTACTGTTGTCATCAATCAGTAGTCACTTGTCAGGCTGTCATCTGTTGCGTTGTTGAGAAGTGTCGGCCAAAGTTGAGCTGCTAGAAGGAGCTCTGTTTGGACCAAATGCGATGGTGTAAGGCAGGGAGTGTAGGGATGTAGAGGGAGCAGGAGCTATAGCTGTGTCTTCTGCCATCTAGGACATTGTCCATCTTCTGCACATCCACTGACAGTAGCGCAGCTTGGCTTCTCAGTTCTTGTTCCAGGTACTCTTCCTCTGTTTCCCGTTTCCCTTTTTAGGTACTCGTTTTGGGTACTCTTCCCTCCCGGCGGCCAAGGGGATGGAGTCTAAGTCCTGTTGTGTCAAGGGATGCATAACTTGGCGCGATAGTAGGTGGCCAAGTGATGCTAGAAATCCCTGTCAGCCGGGGCTGAACATGGTGCAGTGCAGGAGGCTTGGGCCTTGTCCAGGAGTGATGGAAGGAAGGCAGCGTGGTGCCATAG
>JASANA010005269.1:0-29606 GCA_030248095.1 Ptycholaimellus sp. GST1_10
CTTCTGAGTCGGCAAGGACATCTACTACGCCACCTTCGCCCAGCTCATCATCGCCTTCCGCCCCCCGCTTACCTTCCAGGCCCTCTTTCTCTCCTCACCCCACCTCTGCTGACATCATCCTATTGACAACGCAGCCGTCCTGGACCTTCCACCCAACCGCCTTAGACACGCCCACTTAGGCTCAATACCTACCCTCGCCTCCTACACACCCTCTTTCATCACTCCCACACCTTTCTATCTAGAGCTCAACTGCCCTCTTTAGGGCAAAAGCTATCAGAAGCTAGTTCCTAAGAGTCCTCCTAAGGACTGAAGAGCTACAAGATGGACGTCTGCCTCTCCGCCAAGGCCGGCTACCGCTGCAACGAGGACTGCCACGCCCTACGCCACGTCAAGGACCTCCTGCGCTGCTCTCGCTGCAAGACCGTCACCTGCTGCAACCACACCGACCGCTTCTTCAACCCCAAGGGCAGCGCCTCCGCCGACATCTACAACATCGCGCAGCAGCTTGAGTTCTAAGTCTTTGAGTTTGTGGGCGAATAAATCACAGCACCCAACGATACCACCCCTATACTCGACCTGAGCTCCTCCCTTATCCTCCCCTCTGCCATCTCCTCTCCCATACCCTGCCCCATCTGAGCTCTCTCCTGCAGGGGTGGGGGCCTGTGCCAAGCACAGCTGCCCCTACGGCGGCATCTGCGAGGAGTCGGCCGACGGGGGCGTGGCCTGCGTGTGTCCGGAGTGCGGGGACGAGCTGGACCCCGTCTGCGGGAACAACGGCGTGAGCTATCCGAACCAGTGCAAGCTGCGCCAGGAGGCCTGTCGGCTGCAGCTGCCCAACTTCGTCAAGTACCCCGGCTACTGCGGTGAGCTCGCTTCTGGCAGGCTTCAAGGACAGCTAGGAGCCCATTTGGACTTGAAGAAGGCTGTGAGAGGAAGGCCTGCGACCACTATGCCGTCTGTACGAGTGACGGGCGCGGGAATGGCGTCTGTCGGTGTCCACTGCCCTTGCAGTGTGCCAGGTTCACCTTCTAGATTGTCGAGCATATTTAGAGGCCTATATAACTAGTTTTGATCTATGGTTGAAACATATGAGGTTAAAAATGATAGCTATAATTGGTACTATAAGTTAATCCCGGAAAGTTAATCGCTTTTCTCCCAAAAATAGATACCCGTGAGTTTAAAGTCAAAGAAATACATCTACTTCTAGTGTATTCTGCTAAGATTTACCTTTGGATTGCCGATGGTATCAATTATTTCCTCCAGTTTAACAGGTGAAAGCTTAAAAATTTAGGTTAAATGGTTATTCAAGTTGCTGGTAGGAATTGAACATTGCATTTCAATAGACGCCTAGACTAGCCTAACCATTATACTACCGTGGTGTATGCGATTCTCATGGCAAATATGTTAGTAATGACAACTGCACAGTCTTTCATACTTGGCTTCGACATAGGGATGCTTGAATACCTACTATCTGCGTCCTGGGTCAAAAAGGGGTTGGCCGCTGCCATCGCCAGCCCAATACTTGGAAAAACTGCGTCATCGCAAGTTGCACCCATACAACATTCACTGATGCACATCTGCATGTGTGCAGCCACCCACAGGGCCATCAAAAATTGGAAGAGACTGCCTATAGAACAATCAGATGAAGATCTGAGAGCATGCATTCAGCTGCACTTTCTCTTCCAGTAGTTTCAAAACCTTTCGCTTTCCAAGATGACAGCCAATGAGCCGCCTTCCAGCAACCAGTTATTCACATTATGCTTGAAACATTGTGTCATCTGGTCGTGAAATGAAAAGTGCGCAGTTGAAACAGCTGTGATTGAGCAATGAAAGCATCACTTTCCTTTACCATCAGTTAACATTGAGGGCGAACCAAAAAGGAGGAAAAACGTTGCAGTTGCACCGATGCTACACTGCTGATCAAAATGCAAGAGTTCTGCTTTGCTGTCTTTTTTGTTTATTTTTGCATTTCCTCTCGAGTTTTGGTAAATTCGAAGATTCCTTTCCAATGCAAAAGGGATCAGAGCGATTGGATTTTTCAATGAGGACCAACAGCTTTATCAATTTTAAGATCTAGCATTGAGCTCGAAAACGTTCACCTTGGTCAAAAAGAGGGGTTGGGCGCTGACGCTCCTTACACTCCTTCGCGTCAGCCCAATAAGATGTGCATTTACAAAATATGTAGTGGCTGCCACTAGGTCGGCAAAATGGAGTAGGATTCGCGACATTTGAAGGTCATTTCATACAAGACTAAAATGCTACAGCATGAGCTGCTTATGAATTGTCAATCATCAAAAATAACTAAACAAGGTGTGACAAAATCGTGATAAATTTAGATTTAAATTATAAACCATTTTGAGTCAAAATTTTAACAGGTTCATCTACGAAATCCACTGAGCATTCATAAGCAGGCGGCAATTTATGGCAGGAAACTTGTCATTTCGATTATTCTAGTTTTAATTTTTTCTTTAATTTTTGATTAAATGATATTATTTTTGAACTTTACTAAATCAGAAAAAGCCTCTTACAGAAAAATAAATGTAAAGTTTGAAAAGTGGTTTGAAAAGAAAAAATTGATCATATTGCAAATGCTAGCAAAAGTTAACTTTATTTTAGCTAATTTCAATTTAACTTTAATTTTTTTTGTTTTATTTTGTTACACCTCATTTAGTAAACTTATAAGTTAATTGTGACCAAAAATTCAGAAAAAAATTTTTCGATTTAACAATTTTTTTTTATTACACTAGTTATTTTCTATTTTATCATTCACTAATTTTTGTCCTCTTTGTGCCAAAATTGCCGCCTGCTTATGAATGCTCAGTGGATTTCGTAGATGAACCTGTTAAAATTTTGACTCAAAATGGTTTATAATTTAAATCTAAATTTATCACGATTTTGTCACACCTTGTTTAGTTATTTTTGATGATTGACAATTCATAAGCAGCTCATGCTGTAGCATTTTAGTCTTGTCTAGGTCTTGGCCATGTGGAAGACATATTTACTTGCCACATGAACAAGGCTTCAAACAGTCATTGGGAAAAATCCATCACTTGGTGTTGTTGTTTGGTAGGTAATTTCATGATCCATGAAGCTCAAACCTAACCTGACCATCAGTTGATAAAAAAATTGAATTATTAGAACTTTTACAGGTTTTTTTTCCAAAATTTCACGATTTTCTCCATCTAGGTCTCACTGAGAGCTTTTGATTGAAATATATGTTATAGGTTTCATCCAATATCCAAGGAGTTGTAGCTTGTCACATGCAACCATCGAAAAACTCGATTGCCCATTCATAACTAGGGCGCCATAGGATCTATCTTTCTACCACCAACCATTCATAGCTAGGTCGATGTCTCTAAGACCCCATAAAGCTCACAAACCTATTGCATACAAGTTAACCTGCGCATCAGTTTTAAAAAACTGCGCAGTTTGGCTTCATTGAAACATAAGCGAAATGGGTAGAGCACAAAATCGAACCAAATCGCTCTCAAAAACTTGAATTGATTGAGAAATTTCTCCATAATACTTATTACAAAAATAGCACCACTGAAAAGCTGAATCAATTTGCTAAAACACGTAATTCTTGGATTTTTGAATTTCGGTTTTGTTCTAAAATTAGAGCACTTCAAAGACAGAGAAGTCATATTTTTTACCTTTTTTTCAGGTTTTTTTCAAAATTTCTAAAATTCTAAGCCTAAAATCAAATTTCCACGATTTTCGTCATCGAGATCTCCTTACAAGCTTTCGATTGGTGTATAAATGTCCATGGTTTCATTCAACATCCAAGGCGCTGAACCTCGGGACACGCGACCACCCAAAAACTCGATCACCCATTCATAACTAGGGCGCTGTCGCGCCCTAGGATTATTTTCAAGAAATCCAATTCTAACCAATCCCAATCTTTTGAGAGTTCTTCCATGCAATAGGCCATAAGAAATGGATATTTCAGTGAAGAAGGTGGGGCGGTTTGCGGGACGGATGGGCAGACGTATGGCAACGAGTGCCTGCTGAAGGTGGCAGCCTGCACTCGCCGCATGTTCATCATGGTGGCCTCTAAAGGCGCCTGCAGTGAGTGCCAGTTGAGAGGTGGGTGAAGCAGGAACAAGGAGGGGAAGCAAACTTGCAGACTCCTGTGCCAACGTCGTCTGCCCCTACGGAGCGCGATGTGAGGATGGTGAATGCGTTTGTCCTGAGGCCTGCCCTCGACCCCAGCCTCATGAAGAGGTTTGGCGGTCCTAATTTCTACTATTAGGAGTGCTTATAAAAAAATTCTTTCTTTTCAATCTTCTGCAGGGAGCGGTTCTGTATACAGAATAAGGAAGAAGCATAGATAATAGAGCTATTTTCTCTCATCATTTCGAGGATCATTTCTCTATGGTAGAATCCATATAAGTAGTCAGTTCAAGACTTCTTTCCCCTCCCAGCAGAAATTGTAAGAAATAAATAAATATTCAAATTAGGAGCAATTGCAGGTTTGCGGGACAGACAATCGACGCTATGAGAGCCAGTGCATCCTGATGCAGGCTGCCTGCCGGTTTGATTCTCCCTGTCCTTGCTCTTAGCTGCCGGCAAACCGAAACCAAAACGACAGGAAAGGGATGCGGGTGAAGGTGAAGTCCACGGGGAGCTGTCCGGACTCTGGGCCCAGCTTCCAGCCCAGCGAAACTAGTAGGCCAGTTTCCAGCTTCTTCCCAATCCCCAACAACCCGTGTGAATGAGTGTGCGGCTTGCCTGTGTTTCCCTTTTGCCCACTTCCATGCCCTATCTTTTCTGTTCAAGATGGCTTACAAGTCCGCTTCAGCTTCTGCAGAAAGAAATGACAGGTAATCTGCTTGCCAATCGAATAGGTCGAAAAATAGCCAGCTTTTTCTCCAGGCTTGGAGACGCCAGCAGTTTTCTGCACAGAAGCCACCTGCGCTTTTGCCGGCGTCTGCCTCAACAATCGGTGCTGTTCTTTTGCCTGAAAATCACTGCCAATTTTCTGCCAGCATTGATTAGAGAAAATATCTTCGAACATCAAGATTTGCAAAATTTTAACAACAGAAAAATATTCCATTTTTAAAATTTTTAAAATTTTTAACACAATCTTGCAGTTGTGTCTGCGACCTAACTTGCCCAGTGGGCGGAGAAACAGTTTGCGGGAGCGACGGGGAGCTCTACGTCAGCGCCTGCGCCATGGACCTGGCCTCCTGCCGTCGCCAGGAGCCCATCTACCCTGAGCCCGTCCACCTCTGCCGTCGGCCTCCCCTCCATCCCTCCTTCTCGCCCAAATCAGTCTTCACAGGGAGCACAGAGAGGAGTGGGAAGGAAGGCCTGGGCGATCCCTTCGACTGCTTCTACAGCGAGTTCGGCTGCTGCCCGGATGGGCGGAGCCCAGCTTTTGGCCCCGCCTTCTGGGGCTGCCACTTCTACGCCGGCGCTGGGAAGAGTGAGCTAGGGGGGAGGAGAATTGTGTCTGAGTGTGTTTCTGTCTGAGTGCTTGCCCTGCCCCTGCCATCAATCCCTCTGAGGAGTAGGAAAGGAGCTGCAGGCAAGTGCAAGTGCAACCCGGTGGGCGCCCTTCGGGACGAGTGCGACGCAGGCGGACAGTGTCCTTGTCGCCCTGGCGTGGCTGGGAAGAAGTGCGACCACTGCCTGCCCGCCTTCTGGGGCATCCACCTCATCCCGCATGGACAGCCGGGCTGCCAGCGTTATTATTCTATTAAACTGGTACCATCGGCAAGCCAATTGTGGGTCTCTTTTCTCCAAATTTTGTAATTGCCTCGAGCAAAAAGTCAAGGAAATACATCTACTACTAGTGGAATCTGCTGCTTGGACAGTTGCATTTTGTTTTTGGCGCGCAGTTCAGTGTCTCTTTCCATGCGCGCCAAAAACAAAATACAGATGACGCAGCAGATTCCACTAGTAGTAGATGTATTTCCTTGACTTTTTGCTCGAGGCAATTACAAAATTTGGAGAAAAGAGACCCACAATTGGCTTGCCGATGGTACCAGTTATTTCTTCCACTTTTAATATAGTATAAAATGTATATATAAAATTTTTTTTAAATGTATGAAAAATAAATAAATAAAATTAAACTCATTGAAAAAATATAACAAACATAAAAGAATCGAAAATATATTAGGATATTAATGGATAAAAAAATAAAATATAAATAAAAACATAATTATTCAAAAAATATAACAAAAAGAAAAAATTCGAAAATCAAAAATACAATTTAAATTTATTGGCAAACTAACATATTTTTGTGAAATTTTCATGATATATGCTTAGGGCAATCGATTTTTGGGAGAAAAGAGCTCTAATTTTGACCTGCCGATGGTACCAGTTGTTTTTTCAACTTAAAGTTTCCAAAATAAAAATGATTGCCTATAAAGGATTCGAACCTCTCAGTTTCACCCAGCCGTTTAATCGCATAGACCACTACACCACGGATGCATATACATAGCTGCTTAACTGAAGACTTATGAACAAAAGTCAATACATGAGGCCCAAGGACCCGGGGAAGGGTTGTGGGGGAAGAAATGAATACCTACTATCGTCCATTGAATAGATGCGGAGAAGAAGGAGAAGAAGGAGAAGGAGGAGTTCGGACAAATGGTTTTTTGCATTTTTCACCCTAAAATCAAACGTTTTACGAAAAACCATAGTCAATTCGATGTTGCTCTTTTCAATGGTGAAAGAATTAGAGCGATTGGAGCCTTCTGTGACGAGCAATCGCCTTATCAAATTTAAGATCTAGCAATAACCCTCAAAACATATACCTGGGTCGAAAAGAGGGGCTTGGCGCTGACACTTCGCTAAAGCTCCGTTCGCGCAAGCCCAATTAGAATCAAATTATTGAATTATTGATTTATCAAAATTCAACAAAGGATTTATTGAATTATTTCAAGTAATTAATATATTCTAATCAAATTATTTAAATTTTGATTCATCAAAATTCAACAAAGGATTTATCTAATTATTTTAAGAAATTAATGCTCAATAGATCAATATTTTGATTTATAAAAATCAAAATATTGATTTATTGAGCATTAATTTCTTGAAAGTCCCCTGTCCCTTTAACCTGGTCAGAGGTGGAGTGGCCTGATTGGTTGTCAGCCTGCTCCTGCAGTCCGTTCGGCAGCCAGCGGGAGGACTGCGAGCAGACAACTGGCAGGTGTGTCTGCAAGACAGGGGTGTCGGGAGCCCGCTGCAAGCAGTGCCCGCCCGGACACCGCCTGGATCCCAGCGGCTGCAAGCCGATCCAGGGTTGGTTCTTTCAAAAGCTTGCTTCCTTCACGATCCTCCTGCCTCTAGTCACACTCCATGCTTTAATCCATCACCTAGATGGGGCTGTCATTCTTCTGCCGGGTAAGTCGCTGTTTCTAGTCTCATTCTGCAGCGCCTTGCACAGATATATCAGCCTAGCCGTTTACATCCCCTCCATTCACATTTAGCAGCAAACTTTCCCCAGCCAAGTCTGTGACACTACCAGACAAAACCCCCATCAAACCCCTTTTGTCCAGAGTACAAAGCCCCGGCGGATTGCACCGAGCTGGCCTGTCACCACGGGGCCCGCTGTGTGCAGGAAGAATCCGGGCCCCGCTGCCAATGCCCGGCCTCCTGTGCCTCGCCTATACCGGGCACACTGGGCGCTGACCCTGTCTCCAAACAGGTGCACCCTCAATCCCCCAACCATCGTCCAGCCTCAGAAGCCCCCTGTTTGTCTTTCCAGCTGCTCTCCCAGGAGGTGTGCGGGGACGACGGCGTCAGCTACTCCAGCCTCTGCCAGCTCCGCATGTTCGCCTGCCGGCACCAGAAGGACCTGGTGGTGGCCAGCCTGGGAGCCTGTCCCAGTTTGTGTCCTCTCAGCCCCTACCTCTCTCCCAGTACCTCTCACGAAGAGGCTTCTTCAGACACCCTCTCTGAGGACCGCCTCCAAGCGCCGCAGGAAGGCTCCGCGGAGCCCGACAATGCGCTGCTGCCAGATAACGGTTCGCTTTTCCCTTATCGTCCGCACGAGAGTTTGTCCTGTCCCGGGCCTGGCCTCCCCTATCTATCGCTTGCCTGTCCAGAGAGGCCGCGGGGCTTCTGGAGCGGAGGCCTGGGCTCTGCCTGCTCGGTGGAGGAGGATTGCGGCGGGGTGGTGGGTGCGGTGTGCGCGGAGGGCGGCGTGTGTCTGTGCCGACGAGGCTTTGTGCCGGCGCACGACAGTCGCGCCTGCCTAGGTATCGACTGGCTCTGCCTTCTAACGGATTGCTGCTAGGGTTTTTGTCAGAAGCAACAGTGATGGGGTGATTTTTATTGGCCAAAAATTTCAGCTCAGAGTCTTCGTCAAAAGCAGCAGGTTTGATAAAGACTCATGAATTGAGCTGAAATTTTTGGCCGATAAATTCACTTTGTCAGCGGTGCTTTGCGGGACACCTATGCCTTCCAACTGACAGCTACTGAATCTTATGCTTCAGCCCTCTATGACTCCTCTAACGGAGTATGATGCATGGACTCGGACTAAACAGACTGGGTGTTTGGGCCTGCAGAGTTTGCCGGCAACGGGCTGGCGAGCGACGAGGAGGGCTGCAGCTGCCACAACGGCGGCTCCTGTCGACGCACTGGCGCGGAGTGGAGCTGCATTTGCGCGGACGGATTCGCGGGCCCCCATTGCACCCGCGACAAGCGCTCCAGTACCTAACCCCTAGCCCCCCCTTATTCTAAGTCTAACACCCTAACCAGCATTTCTCATACCGGTCTCTTGAAGAGTGCGGTTGTGGTTGTGGGCCAGATGCAGAGAGAGTTGGTGGTTGAGGGCAGCTGTATCGCCTGCCGCAGTTCGGTGGACATTCTTGGCTGAGTCTCAGCGGGATGGAGGCGCCTACGAAGCTGGATCTCATCCTAGAGTTCCGGCCTCAAACACCCAATGGTAACCAATCAGCTTTTACATAACGCTGATTGGAGAGTTTTAGCATAATTTATAGCCTCTGGGCTAGTGTTTTCCTAACTTTGGTTGCTTGGATTATATAATTCATTTGGGATTTTGATGGATATTTATTGTAGGCCTCTTACTGTACAACGGACAAAAGGAAGAGCGGAAATCTGACTTTATCGCCCTCATACTGGATGACGCATTCGTGGAGCTGAGGTTACGCTTTCCCCGCCTTGCACACAGAATGGACGAGCAAAAAACGTCGTCAAATTAACAGCAGAGTCATTTCATTCATCAAACAGATCATCAAAGAAACGCTGTACAAAGTGTCAATAACCAAGTCATCATCGCTGCGCAATTGAAAATAAGCCCAAGGGAAAAAGAGCAGTCGACTGCAGCCGTTCAGTGCTTGAGCAGGGCAGTGAAGAGGACGATGGTGAGGACAATGAAAGTAGAACCTAAGATTAGTAGTCCCTTGGCAAACAATTAGAATGAGAATGGGTATGTAACCAGCAATGATAGCCACAGCCAGGATGCTGACATGGTGTCCGAAGGATTCTTGGCTTGTGAATTTCAAAATGACATCCAACAGACGAGGCTTCTCCTCCTCCACCTCCTCCCCTTCCCTTCTTCGCTCAGCCTATTCCGGGTCTTTTATGCAGGGCAAAGAGGCATAAGAAGTAGCTGACCATGTTCATGGAGTACTGGGTAGGCTCGGAGATGTCCAAATAGGTGAAGGAGGAGTTTGGCAGCAAATCCACCGACCGAACCTCTCCGCTCATCTTTTGCCCAAACAAAAACACTCCCCCCGGACGGATAGGCAAAAAAAAGCCTCAGCAGCCTTGCTCAAGTCATGCTCTCTGGCTGGTGGACAAACAGAGTACAGGCGCTTATCAGCGCGGTTGGCCTTTTAAGTGGCCTCTTGGCAGGGTCAGCCATACCAGCACGGTTCACTCACTTATTCGTTGAAATGTAAACATCCTGCGTTTGTTTTCTAGCATTTTTGCAACGGCTTGTAATTGATTGATTAGTCTCAGTTTATTTAGACAGGCATAATTTTTCAAAGAATGGTTATCATCTATATTGCTATAAACAAAAAGGTTAAATTGTATGGATAAGGCATTTATTAATGAAGAACAGTCCCTTTTTCATCTGTGGTCTTCTTGGATTTTCTTATTTGGTCTGTGTAAGGTCAAAGTAACTAGAAGCAAATTGCAGATACAATCTGGGCGATGGACCGATCCATCTGCGCTCCAAAGAGCAGGTCCGGCTGGGAGGTAAGAGAAGCGTAGGATGGGGATGAAGAAGGAGTTGAGGCTTGGGTTTGAGAGTGGCAGCGAGTGGTGGTGCGGAGGCGATCTCGAAGAGCGAGGCTGGAGGTGGAGGGTCAGGGGGCCGTCAAAGTGGCCCGCTCCGACCTTCCGCCTGGCTCCAACTCACACCTTAACCTTGGCCTTCCGCTCTACCTGGGCAAAGTGCCCAATATGCCCGCATAGTTGGTTTTTTTGTTTTGTTTTACAATTTAATTGTTGAGCAAGCCTTGAATAGCCTTAAATCTAGAGTTCGATTGTTGTAAAAAAATTAGCTAATCATAAATATTTTTTGTTTCAAAGTATATTTGCATCAAACTGCTCGCAATTCGGTGCAAAATTTCGAGGTAGAAAAATAACTAACGCGGAAGGGATATAAAATATAGAAAGTGTGAAGAAATTTTAGATTATTTTGGCAGTTTTGTGCAATATTTTCACTGCTTAAAAGGCGTTGTCCCAAAGTATTTCGTTAAAATTTTAAACTGATAAGCGTAATTTTGATTGATGTTTTGATGAATTCACGTTTGAATAAATCAGGCGAACTGTAAAGCATGCGACGTGTATCTCAATTGACTTTCTGACCTGCAAAGATTTCAATTTTTAAAAAAAACAAGCTCCAATTTTTTTAGCAGAGATTTTTGACCTGCAAAAAATATTAAAAAAATCATACTTAATAAACTTGCCAGCGTGCGAGAGCAGAGCGGGGCCGGCCAAGGCCTGGTGGGCTGTGTGCGAGCATTGGCAGTGAACGGGAAGATCTACGACCTGCGTGCCGAGCTGAGCGGGGACGTCGAGGAGAGCCAGGGCCTGGGCCATTGTGGCGTGGACCCCTGCTCCAGTCTGCCCTGCCAAAACAGCGCCTCCTGCCGCCGTCGCTCCGACGACGATTTCGACTGCACCTGCCCGCCCAACTACACCGGTATTATCTTCGTCCTCCTAACATTTAGCCATTTATTTATCTTTGATTTATTCATTTATTTATTTAATCGGGTGATAAATAAATAAATGAATAAATCAAAGACAAAGATCACCAAAGCAAATAAAAAGGTAATATGATTATCCTCCTAACATTTAGCCATTTATTTGTCTTTGATTTATTCATTTATTTATTTAATTGGGTGATAAATGAAAAAATGAATAAAACAAAGACAAAGATCACCCAAGCAAATAAATAAATAAATGTGAAGCTTGGACTAAGCTAGAGAGAATGGATTGACAGGGCGCTTCTGCGAGATCGGGCTTCTGGATGCCTGCAGCAGCAGCCCCTGCGAGGGCGGCGGAACCTGTCTACCGTTGGCTTCTGGACCCAGCGCTTTTCGCTGCATCTGTCCACCGGGAAGAACTGGCTCCACCTGCGCCACTGGTAGCAATCCTTTCCCCCCTCCTTTTCCTCCTTCTTCCTTCCTCAGCCTCACATCTGGCCAACTCTCTCACCTCCAGCTCGACGCGGGGAGCGAGCTCTGGATGCCCTGCGTAAGAACCCTGAGCTTTGCCGTGCCACTGCCCCCACCTGACCCCAGATCCTCTCCCCTCCAACCCTCCAGTCCCACCAGACCCCACCCCAAGTGTGCCAGTGTGCCTTTTGTGTGCCAGCCTAAACGCCGCGCCTATGCCCAGCCAGCCAGCCAGCTGCCTACCCGCCGATTCCACTGCAGCTCTGGCCAGCTTGACCTGGGCTCAATGCGGCCAGCTTTGCAGTGGAGCTGGGGCCCCGGGAGACGCCGGGGGAAGCGGCGGCGGTGGCCGAATTCCACGGACGCTCCTACCTGGAGCTGCCTCCCTTGCCTGCCGAGGCTACACGAACTCTCCAGATTACCCTCCACCTCCAGCCTACCAAGGCGGACGGCCTCCTCTTCTACTCCGGGACGTTGGCTCAGCATCTTCCGGCTCCCTTGGTCCAGAAGGAGGGGAATTGCGATTGGAGGTCCGAGGACGCGGGCTACAAGGGCGGGGACTTTGTGAGTCTGGCGCTCAGCGAGGGTCGCCCTCTGTTCGCCTTCAACCTCGGCTCCGGCATCCTCAACCTCACGTGCGCTCTCTTCTTTCCCTCCCTGGCAGCCTAAGGGAGGAAACAAAAGGACTCCAGAGTCCCGCAATCGATGGAGCTGGGCCGCTGGCACATCCTCCGAGCACAGAGGAGTCTAAGGAAGGCCAGTCTTCAACTAGACGACGGGGCGCCGGTTCATGGAGAAGCTCCAGTTTGTCCTCAATTGCATCATCGAGAAAAAAAAGATTAATAAAACAAACATTTATTCTAAGACATGGATCCTCACACTTGATTGCATCCTCCACCTCCAGTAGCCCCAGCCCCCAGTACCCACCTAGTCGATTGATGCCAGGCACCCTGGGACAAGCTGAACGTGGACCCCAACCCTGTCTACCTGGGCGGTGTGCGGGAACCCAGTGCCCTGCCTAATCTTCGCGAGCTGAAGACCCCTTTTAGCGGACGCATTCAAAGACTCAGCATCAACGGCCATCTCTACACTAACCTACTCAAGGTTCAGTCAGACAAGAACGACAAGATTAAAAGAGCTAACTAGCTAATGAAGCAATGTCAAAGTATTCTACGACATTTGTGCTCCTAATTGGTAGAGTCCAAAGCTGGAGGACAGGATGGAGAGGATGCAGGCAGCAGTGCTGTTGAGCGGGGTGACGCGTTTTGACGGAGCGCCTTGCACACCCGGCCACTGTGCCAACGGCGGCCTGTGCTTCGGGGATCTGGACAAGGCCTACTGTCGATGCCGGCCCGGCTTTTCTGGGCCACGCTGCCAGAATCGTTACTTCCTTCTTCCCTATTATTTGGCTGAGAATTGATTTTTGTGAATTTTTCGTCCTTTTGACAATTTATTTCCAACTAGTTTTCAATTTAACAATTTATTTCCAACAATTTATTTCCAACTAATCACTATTAGCCACGAAATAAGTCACAACTGTTCAGCTTTCATCTACTCTGAGCATAGAACTTCAGCACATTCTTCAACTTCACTTCAACTACACCAATTTCCACCAAAAACTATCCTCCCCTCCCTGCCATCTCCACCTCTTCTCCTCCAAGCCCTCCCCTCCATTGCAGAGCTGCAGCTGGACAGCGCCGCCTCCCACTCCGCCTACTTCGACGGCCGCACCCAACTGGCCTTCGCCAACGGCCTCCGCGAACGCCGCCTCGGCGAAGCCTCCAACGACTACGCCCTCTCCTTCCGCTCCAACGCCTCCTCCGGTCTCCTGCTGTGGACGAGCGGGGGCCTCAGCCTGGCAGCCGACTACCTCGCCCTGGCCCTCCACGCCGGCCGCCTCAGCCTGGCCTTCAACCTGGGCGCGGACCCCGGGCATCAGGAACTTCAAGCAGGGCCCTTCCTGGCCGACGGGAGATGGCATGAGGTCCGGGTGTGGAGGCGGAAGCGACAGGCCTGGCTGGCTTTGGATGGAGGGGAGCCGGTGGGAAGGTTGTCGGGGCAGGGCGCTACGGAGTTGAACACGGATGGGCATCTGTGGATCGGGGGGAGGGCCGCGGAGGACCTGCCGCCGGGATTACCGGAGGCCTATTATCGCGGATTCCAAGGATGTCTCAAAGAGGTAGCTTTGAAAAAGTCTTTGCAGGATTCGTCTTAAAGGCCAGAAGGATTTGTTTCTGTCTGATCATGCTGGGTAATTTGGAAAAGCCAAAGGCGGCCTTCTAATTCAATCGCCATACTTTTGAAAAGCAACATTTCTTCTGCTATGGAATTTTCTTCTGTCCTATCATGCTGGGTAATTTCGAAAACCCAACGCTAGCCTTCTAATTCATTTACAGTACTCTTGACAACGAAATTTCCATAAAATTTACCGAATGTGGCACTCTTCTTTCGCAAGTGAAGATGGAGTGTAAAGATGGAGAAGGAAGCGTTTTGCAGGTCTCCGTAGGCGGAGAGGCAGTGTCGCTGGCGGCGGGCGCACCGGGCAGCGGACGCCTGCAACTCTGTCCGCCCTGACTTCCTCTGGGGCTCCCAGCAGCTTCCACAAAGACGCTCTATGTGACCCTGTGGTCTCTCTCCAGCCACACTGCCTCCTCCCTGGACTAGTCCGCCGCTCAGCCACCTATTCTGCTCATGCCCCATGACAGCCTGCCATTTGCTGCCTCCCCCTTTGCTGCCTCTGCTGTAAATGCCCGCCACAGCCTGTGTGACCCAGGTGATAGAGACATGGCCGTATATATACAACTTTGCTCTCAGAGTGGATATGTGGAAAAACTGGACGGCCGTGATGCTGACAGGCAGATGGCAATGACAGGAAGGGAAATGTGAAAAAAGCTAGCTAGAAAAAAGTGCCCCAGTCAATCGGAAGCCAGCCCCGTGCAGGAGGCCATGCTGGGAAGGGAAGGCAGGTGGCCGCCGCGGGCGTAGATGAAGGGGTTGATGACGGAGTTGGCGACGATGAGGCCGTAGAGGAAGTAGAGGTAGTCCTCATGGCGTTGGTAGGAGGCGGGGGCGGCCATCTGCCAGACCAGCAGGGCGTTGTAGGGCAGCCAGCAGGCCACGTAGGCACAGACCAGCACCAGCGTCATCACCAGCGTCTGGTATTTGCGACGGCGGATGCGCAGGGACCTGTAGGGTGAATTCTGATATTACTCATCCCAGGGGGCAGGACAGGAGACAGCGAAGTGATCCCCTATCCTGCCCTCTGGGATGAGTAATATCAGAATTGTTGACCCCCTATTCTCCTCACTTATCCTCAGCAGCTGGGAACTGGGGAGGAATGGGCGCCTGCAACCGTTCAGAGCAGTCCAGACTGGCGGCACGCTGTTGGGCTATGGTGAGTGAGGTGCGATAGGAGGGGCTGGAGCTGGCTTGGCGCTGTCCTCGACGCCTATAGATTGTTTAAGTTTTCTTTCTCCGCCTCCTGATGGCAGAGAAGGCCAAGACGCAAGAGCGGCACTGCTGGAGGAGGAGGAGGCGCATTTCTCCTTCCCTCGGCAGAGCTCCGGCCTCTGGCCGGGGCGGGAGGAGTAGTGGATGATTTGGACGTCCTTCCCGTCGCTGCCGAGTTTGTCGTAGACCTGGGAATGGGGCTGAGAAAGGTTCTAGGCGTCGCTTGGCAGAGTACCTGCCAAAGGATGATGGAGTAGCAGATGCTGATGATGAGGGCGGGCAGCCAGAAGTTGCACAGCACGTTGGCCAGACTCCAGGCGAACTCCAGCACCACCAGCCCGTCTTCTGTCTGGAGCATGATATTGAAATTGAGTGAAGAAGTCAGGGAGGGATCGTGGACTTACGAAGGGACTGGAACTGACTGGGCGATAATTCAAGCGGAAAGCCTTGAAGATGGAGATGCACTGATGGAAACCAGGCAAGCCTTCCACTTCCACAACCTAGACTTGAGCTGTTGGGGAACTGAAAAGATCGGTCTCGAACGACCTCCCAGAGAAGCAGGTTGGGGAGGGATGTGAAAATGGCAAATAGCCAGGCGACTCTTAGACTCCAGTGCACGCGTTGCATTCGCTCCATTGTCTGTATCATTTCAATATTTGCTCTCGTGCTAACAAGCTACAGCAAAATTTAATCGCAATAGCGTCTTTTGGTCCTTTATTATTGAACCAAACGTGTTATGTGGACCACGATAGCACGTTTGGTTCAATAATTTTAGGAGCAAATGATGGTATTGCTTTTAAATTTTACTTCGTCTTAGGCATAGATAGGTTAGTTTCTGTTAAAAGGGCCAATTTCGCAAAGGTGTTTTTGGACGGTTTGCGATATTCGAATGAAGATGAAGGCAAATGTTTGAACTGGAGACCGTGAGCGATGGATTGAGTGAAGAGAGACGGTCGAAGCCGATGGCCACGATGACATTGCTGCTAAAGGCGATGCCCAGGTTGTTCAGGAATTTCAGCAGTCGGCAGAGCACCTCCCCGCCGTGCCTCCAACAGGCCCTTTCTCAGCGCCCTGACACCTAGCAAGACAGGCAGGCACACCATTCATAGGTGTAGATCCAGCCAACTCGGTAGGAGGCGTGGAAGCTTAGGATGAGGATGTCCGAAAGGTTGAGGTTGATGTGCAGCAGAAAAATGCGCGCCTTCGTCGCAGCGTAGCGTCTCCACACCCGACGCAGAGTGCACACGTTCACCGGGACTCCCAGCAATATCAGGCTACTGAAAGTCCAGTTCTTGATCATTTTGTCAGAAACTTATTTTGTCAGATCATTCGGCCAGAAACTGCACTGCATTGACTAGACATTGCGTGGGCTTGTTCCCGTAAACAAAAGTTTGCGTAAAAGTAGGAACCAATAGATGAGCATTTCCACGTAGTCGGAGAGTGTATGGAGAAGAGGGGAATGGGCGGGCAGGGTTTGATTGCTGCCGTTAGCCCAGGCCATGCTCTCCAGCAAGTAGCTGGCATTCTTTTCCATTGCAAAGTTGGATTTCCACCTGCAAAGCAGCATAATCTTTGAAGTTGGGGCTATTATTCGCTAGCAAAGTTTGAAATCGGAATGCCATTATCATCATAGCTTATCAAATAGATTTAGCCGAACCACTGCCGAAAGCAAAATATTCAAAACATAAATTTCCGCTGATAAAATGCAAACAAATGCTTTGACAGGGGGCAAAAATGCCCTGATTAAATGGCCCCTTTGGTAAATTGTATGGGATGGTGTTAATTAAGACTTCAGTCTTAATTTTGGAGGTCGGAATAATTTCTAGTCTCGGGGGCCGATACTATTTTGGCATTGAAGTCAAAAACATCCACCAGTTTTCATCAAATTGGGCTAAAAATTGTTTTTGCAATAATGCAGAAGAGCAATGGAGGATTGAAAAGGAGGGTTTCAATGAACGTATTTTTATCCGATGCAAGCAGTAGAGTTCTCCAGATTCTGATCAAAAAGTGGCTAAAATTTGGCCTGAAGATACGTATCCTAGTGAGGAGCTTTGGCAACTCCTGCACCTCCACTCACGCTAACTGGCTACCCTACGCCGTGACTGGGATGTGATTGGGAAAGGTGAGGTTTATCGAAGAGAGAAGCCGAAGCTGAAGGGTCAAGACTGATGATGAGATGGCATAAGAGGCGGTTACAAGGGGTCTGGGCCAGACAGGGCGACGGGGGCAGGAGAAGAGGAGAGCATGAGGTGATAGGCTCAGGAATGTCAATGACGAGGCACGTGAAGAGTCCGCTTAGGTGACCATGTTTAAAATACCTCAGGTACATTATCGCACTACGGTATCTGCACCATTTTGAAATGTTGGCATTAAATAAAATATTTTATTATCCATTTTCTAACTAAAAACTTGATATTTGTTTTTTCATAACTTTACAATTTACGAATGAAACTGGAAGAGATTAGAAACCGAAGGAGTGTCTTGGCATATCATAATCAAATCAAACAAGTTTACCAAAAATTACCAGAAATCTAATTTTACTGATGAAGAAGATAAAACTTCGAAACGTTTAGAATTTTTGTGATCATTTCACTACTGTGCTTACACTTTGGATAGAATTAACAAAAATTGTTAGTTATTTTATTAGTAAAACTTCAAAATTTTGACATCCGAAATAGGTCTGCTCTAATTTTTCTTCTTTTACGTAAATAAATGAAAACTTTAGCACAGATATTTAGAAGATTTTTTTCGGGTATTTCCATAAAAATTTATATTAAACTTGATTTATGACCAACCAAAAAGCAAAAGATTCTGACCAAATTTTCGCGTACAATTTACTCCATGTCGTCTTCAGCCTTATAAACTCAAACAAAAATAGGAACACTTACAGCATAATTTCCCCGGAAGCTATTTGACCGCACAATTCTCTACTTTAGTCAAAGTTACCTCGTTTATTTGCATTTCAAGCCCTTAATGTTTATTGTACTTTCATTAGAGCTATATTGGAGGAGCTAAAAGCTCCATCAAATCCATAAACAAGGTATTCTCGGCTGTTGCCAAGAGATGCGCGGCCTTGTCCACCACGTTAAGCAATGAGATAAATCAGGAAATTACAATGATTATCAAACAACACTAAAATAAAGTGTATAGGTCCAGTTTTGCTTTCTGAGGCATATAATGCGATTTAATTAATAATTAATAAAAGTAAAATGCAATTTTTCGAAATAATTTCGAATTTTAAGGTCTCCAATTTCAAGGTTTTTTGTCCATAAATCAAGAACCAATCAAAATGGCGTCGATCGCAAAAAAACGCCCCAAGCCACCACCCAGACGGACCTTCATGCAAAAAATCAGCCAATTTCATTGAAAAACCGCGGAGTAGTGGCCGCGAACACCCACATATATATATATATATATATATACCCAGCCGTTAGCCCAGGCCATGCTCTCCAGCAAGTCGCTGGCATTCTTTTCCATTGCAAAGTTGGATTTCCACCTGCAAAGCAGCATAATCTTTGAAGTTGGGGCTATTATTCGCTAGCAAAGTTTGAAATCGGAATGCCATTATCATCATAGCTTATCAAATAGATTTAGCCGAACCACTGCCGAAAGCAAAATATTCAAAACATAAATTTCCGCTGATAAAATGCAAACAAATGCTTTGACAGGGGGCAAAAATGCCCTGATTAAATGGCCCCTTTGGTAAATTGTATGGGATGGTGTTAATTAAGACTTCAGTCTTAATTTTGGAGGTCGGAATAATTTCTAGTCTCGGGGGCCGATACTATTTTGGCATTGAAGTCAAAAACATCCACCAGTTTTCATCAAATTGGGCTAAAAATTGTTTTTGCAATAATGCAGAAGAGCAATGGAGGATTGAAAAGGAGGGTTTCAATGAACGTATTTTTATCCGATGCAAGCAGTAGAGTTCTCCAGATTCTGATCAAAAAGTGGCTAAAATTTGGCCTGAAGATACGTATCCTAGTGAGGAGCTTTGGCAACTCCTGCACCTCCACTCACGCTAACTGGCTACCCTACGCCGTGACTGGGATGTGATTGGGAAAGGTGAGGTTTATCGAAGAGAGAAGCCGAAGCTGAAGGGTCAAGACTGATGATGAGATGGCATAAGAGGCGGTTACAAGGGGTCTGGGCCAGACAGGGCGACGGGGGCAGGAGAAGAGGAGAGCATGAGGTGATAGGCTCAGGAATGTCAATGACGAGGCACGTGAAGAGTCCGCTTAGGTGACCATGTTTAAAATACCTCAGGTACATTATCGCACTACGGTATCTGCACCATTTTGAAATGTTGGCATTAAATAAAATATTTTATTATCCATTTTCTAACTAAAAACTTGATATTTGTTTTTTCATAACTTTACAATTTACGAATGAAACTGGAAGAGATTAGAAACCGAAGGAGTGTCTTGGCATATCATAATCAAATCAAACAAGTTTACCAAAAATTACCAGAAATCTAATTTTACTGATGAAGAAGATAAAACTTCGAAACGTTTAGAATTTTTGTGATCATTTCACTACTGTGCTTACACTTTGGATAGAATTAACAAAAATTGTTAGTTATTTTATTAGTAAAACTTCAAAATTTTGACATCCGAAATAGGTCTGCTCTAATTTTTCTTCTTTTACGTAAATAAATGAAAACTTTAGCACAGATATTTAGAAGATTTTTTTCGGGTATTTCCATAAAAATTTATATTAAACTTGATTTATGACCAACCAAAAAGCAAAAGATTCTGACCAAATTTTCGCGTACAATTTACTCCATGTCGTCTTCAGCCTTATAAACTCAAACAAAAATAGGAACACTTACAGCATAATTTCCCCGGAAGCTATTTGACCGCACAATTCTCTACTTTAGTCAAAGTTACCTCGTTTATTTGCATTTCAAGCCCTTAATGTTTATTGTACTTTCATTAGAGCTATATTGGAGGAGCTAAAAGCTCCATCAAATCCATAAACAAGGTATTCTCGGCTGTTGCCAAGAGATGCGCGGCCTTGTCCACCACGTTAAGCAATGAGATAAATCAGGAAATTACAATGATTATCAAACAACACTAAAATAAAGTGTATAGGTCCAGTTTTGCTTTCTGAGGCATATAATGCGATTTAATTAATAATTAATAAAAGTAAAATGCAATTTTTCGAAATAATTTCGAATTTTAAGGTCTCCAATTTCAAGGTTTTTTGTCCATAAATCAAGAACCAATCAAAATGGCGTCGATCGCAAAAAAACGCCCCAAGCCACCACCCAGACGGACCTTCATGCAAAAAATCAGCCAATTTCATTGAAAAACCGCGGAGTAGTGGCCGCGAACACCCACATATATATATATACTAGTAATATCGGTCAGTGGCCGCGCTTCGCGCGGCCACCCTTGTAAACAATCAATTATAAATTGTCAGATGCTTAAATGAAAAAGCTGTATTACAATTTCAATATATTGGCTATAAAATATATTCAAAACTGATTATTTAAAGGACAAGAGCATAGCCATGGCCATAGCCATATACACATTGCGTCATGGCTTTTCCAGCATGACAGGCTCAAAGATCTCAAAAGTTGCTTGAGAATACTTTAGGTCACTGCACATCATTCACAAACCTGAGCAAACGCTTACTCTACCGTACCTTGAAGAATTACTTGATTCATCCCAAATACATCAGACTCCTGGGTAGGCCAAAAATCGAAAAATTGGCATCAGTCAATTCATTTTTTTAAAAACATTTGACTCAAAACTTTGAAAACTAACCAATGGATTTAATGCAAAACTCTTGTACCTTTAATTTAAAAAAAAGTCCGACAGAAAAAGTTATAAAATGGAGGATTTATGAAGTTTCAAAGTCAAAAAAGGACCAATAATGGCAAAAATGGACACGTTTTCGATTATTTCATATTTTCAGCATTACCCATACACAGCGCGCCCCAAATATTATTTAATAACTCCTCAAGATCGATACATAGAGCTATCATATGCCAAGATACCTAAAGAATCCAGGTGGCGCCGAGACCCCCTCTAAAATGGCATCACGCGTATATAATAAGATATATATATATATATATATATATATATCTTATATAATACGCGTGATGCCATTTTGGGAGGGGTCTTGGCGCCACCTGGTTTCTTTACTTATCCTGGCACATGATAGCTCTATGAATCAGTCTTGACATATTATTCAATAATTTTTGGGGCGCGCTGTGCATGGGTAATGTTGAAAATATGAAATAATCTAAAACGTGCGCATTTTTGGCATTTTTGGCCATTTTTTGACTTTGACACTACATAACTCCTCCAATTTTTAACTTTTTCTGTCGGACTTTTTTTTAAATTAAAGCTACAACAGTTCTGCTTAAAATCAATTTTTTAGTTGTCAAAGGTTTTAGTAAAATATGTGAAAAAACATGGATTGACTGAAGGCACTTTTTCGATTTTTGGCCTACCCAGGAGCCTGATGTGTTTATGATGCATTAAGTAATTCTTTTTAGAGGTTGAGACAGGGTTTGGAATAGCTCCACGAACTATAACCTAAAGGTTTATTATGCAATGACATTTTTGAATTCTGAGCCTTAGTTTTAGGCTTAGGCTTAATTTGAATGGGTGACAGAACAAATGTCAAATTCATTATTATTTTTTATGTATTATCAAAATTTCGGAATACTGGCTGAGAAATGCGGTCACAAACTTCATATTGAGTCATGTTTTTTTTTATTTTTGCTGTTAAGATCGTGTCAGATTACTTTTTCATGTTATTAATTGATTGTTTTATTATAACGGTGGCCGCGCGGAGTGCGGCCACTGACCAATATTACTAGTATATATATATGCGGAATGACGGACAAAAAATAGGGTAACAGCTTAAGCGGGCCTTGGCCGCCCGCCGCTCCGGCAGGGCGCCAGAGCTCCTCCGGCCTCCGGGCATGGGTGCTACGGCCCCTACGCTTCGCCTAGGGCATGGGTGCTTCGACCCAGGTGTACGTTTTAGGGGTTATTGCTAGATCTCAATTTTGATAAGGCTGCTGCTCCTCACAGAAAGCTCCAATCTTTCTAATTCTTTTTGCATTGGAAAGAGCGGCATTTAATTGACAAAAACTCGCGAGAAATCGCCCAAAAGTGGCAGAACACTAGAGAAAATCGCTCAAAACCATTTGTCCGAACTCCTTCTTCTTCTCCTCCTCCTCCGCATCTATTCAATGGACGATAGTAGGTATATATATATATGCGGAATGACGGACAAAAAATAGGGTAACAGCTTAAGCGGGCCTTGGCCGCCCGCCGCTCCGGCAGGGCGCCAGAGCTCCTCCGGCCTCCGGGCATGGGTGCTACGGCCCCTACGCTTCGCCTAGCATGCTTCGCATGCTAGGCTACGCTCCGGGGCCTTCGCACCCATGCCCTCCGGCCTCCGAAGCTCTGACTGCCCTGCCCTCCGCGGCAGGCGGCCTGCGGCCGCGCAAAAAAATGCACGATCTATAGGCTCTACTAAAAATCTATTTCAGAAACATATTCTCTGACTTTTAGCAGCAACGAAATGTTGTATAGGATGACAAAAGTCAAATGGCAGCGCGGTCGAAGAAAGGGGAGAATAAAAAGTGTCGAAAAAGGGGAGTATGAAAAGTGTGCCCCTAGATGAGGAATGAAGCAAAGTGATGTCGTTTGATCTTTTTTAGCCAAGCTTAGTGCTTAAAGTCTCTTTTTATTTAAAAGCCTTCCTAAGTCCCAGTTTTCCCCAGAGCCGACATCTGTCTTGTCAGCAAAAGGCTCAAAAAGCGAAAACGCGGAAGTTCCGTCGCCACAGCGACAACTTTCAAGTGCCGTCTATAGCTAATTTTTTTACAAATAAGATTACAAATGGCGCTCTGTCAAAACTGATGATGCATGGAAAAATAAAATAGCACTCTCAGGGATATGCCCAGAGATATTCCCCAATTAGGTTGGAAACCTTAAAATTGACTGGGGAGTTTCCTGGCAATTTGAGACCCCAGGCTTTTACGCCTGACTTGCGAAGAATTTTTCTGCCCTTACTTGGCAAAAGAGCTGAAAAAACCCCATTGCTATGCTCTGGGGAAACGTTCTAGGCTGCTGCGCAGTAAAAGGGTATCCAGAGGGATGCTTGATAGCTGGAATTGAAAATGCATGCAAGTCTCGCCCTCAAGTTGCTATCAATCCCAAAAACACCCCTTATGCTTTCTTGAACTCAGCTGATACTGACTTAAAAATTAAAAAAATAAGAAGTGCCTTGATTCTAGTTTGGAGTCTAGTTTGGTCTCTCTCCATCAATGGATTAAATAATTGGTTCTAAATTGAATTTTAAAACAATCGAACGAGATGGATTTCTTTAACAAAAGCCCATATCGTAATGGAAATGGGTATTTTGGATACCTTTTGGATACCAAGTAGCCTGCATGCTTCTGAAAGGCTCTATTGGAATAGAAAAATAGCTTAAATTTAGCACTCATTACAACGCGCGGGATGATTTTATCAAAAATAACTTTGCTTGATAATTAGCAGCAGTTTATGTATTTGACATTTTTCTAGACAAGCCTGCAGTAGACATCCAGTCTTTCAAGACAAAAAAGTCTAACATAAGAACGACATATGCAGCTCAGTTGCTTCGAAAAATCATTAAAATTTGACCCCATGGAAGAGTCACAAAATAGCAGACATGAAAATGTCTGCGTGATATTCCAGGTAAAATTTCAATTTCATGACTGAAGAGCTAGCTTGAAAAAGCTTGGGCACTCTCGCTGCAGCAACGGCTACTGGGGGGGGGCTACGAAGTCTTCGGACACCCTAAACTGCCCTTTCATAATTTTTTTTTACCTGATTTTGAGGCTTCATTGCTCAGCCTCAGCCGAAGATTTGGAGCTCAAAATTTACCACAATTAAGGTCTAAGGGCTATTAACATTAACATAAATGTATGTTGAGAAATTCTATGTTGAGAAA
Organism: Ptycholaimellus sp. GST1_10; assembly: GCA_030248095.1. NCBI lineage: Eukaryota > Metazoa > Nematoda > Chromadorea > Chromadorida > Chromadoridae > Ptycholaimellus > Ptycholaimellus sp. GST1_10. The sequence goes on from JASANA010005269.1 coordinate 24,021, forward strand.
TTGCCTCCAATGTGCACCATACATTTCCCCCGTCCCTATGATTATTGACCTCTACAACAGGACAGTTTTATATTTGAACGGCCCCACAAAAATTGTTATTTCTCCAGTTCTATGCAACAAAATGGGAAGCCAATTTATGCACATACTAAGCAAGATTGGGGAACATTGCTAAGAAAAAATGAACTCTATAGCTTTTCAGTGATTGGAGAAATTAATTTTCAAAAAGTAATATTAGGGTTTCCGAAGACTTCGTACCCCCCTCCCTCAGTATATGCTCTTTTTGGATGGTGGCTGCGTTTGGACGTTTTGAGACGGAGACGTTTAATGAGGTTAGCGGGATGGTCGGTAAATAGAGCTTCTGGGCAGGGCAGATTGGCTGGAAAGAGGGCCGACCAGTCGGGGTTGCGAAGGATGCGGTGCAAAAGCTCCAGTTGGCGTGGATCCTCAGTCTTCATGCTTTTATTTACGCCTGAAACGAAAGCCTTAAAACATATTACATTTCCCAGAATGCACAATTGTAGAATGCGAAACGGATTTGAGTTTCACAAAATGCATAAATAAAGGACAAGTATTTAGGGCATAAAAACAAGGTTGAAAAAACCAAGGACTATGAAAAAGAAAAGGGCTTAAATAAACTATCGCTGCTTAGAATTGAACCAATTGACCACTTGCCAAGCTTAACGATTTAATTTAACGATTTTCTTTCAATCAAGTATCAAAATTACAGCTTGCAACCATATCGATCTGATCTGGAGTCTGATTTCATTAGAATTGAGAAACTAGAAACTTTGCACCAACTTTGCTGAGCGGATAAGTGTTTAGCTTTTTAGTAGAACTGGTGGGGCATTTATCAAACGCCAAACGCCTATCGCGTGAAACTATGTCTTCGCAAAGCGAAAAGCGTTCTTATACTTTCTGCACATTTTTTTGCCTGCAGAAGACACCATTCAAATTGACAAAACTGGTCTAGAAAAAGGCCGAGCGTCAACATTCAAAACATAGGTCTAGTTAGGACTTTCTAGAAATCCTGACGCATTCCCTTGCAGCATGCCCCCGGGCCATATTAGGGGTTTGAACGTATAATCTAGTTTCTGCGGCTTGATTTGGACGGGAGGGCTATTTCAGTGCCTCTTAGGCCGGAAGTCACGAGAGACTCACAAAAGCTCTGCTGCCAGTTCAGATGGAAATAGGTATTTTTGAGCTCATGATAAAATTGCTCTACTACACAAGGGGAATCTGCTTGTGAGATAATTGTATGTTATTTTGGCGAGCAGTTCCAATACTCTGTTCATGTGCACTCGAACAAAAATGCTCGGGGAACAGCAGACACAGCAGGGGAGACAGCTGACAGTCGCTACGCTTCCAACCCAATTGTCATCCAACCCTTATGATTGAGAACACCCGAGAAAGACATATTCGTTGCTACAGAGAATCTAAAGAGAATCTTCTTTCCTACAAATTGCTATAAAGCCTCGAGCAAAATTTACAGCTTACCTCAAACATTCAACTGACAACTGACTGCAATCCAAATAAAGGCACAAATGCTGGGCAAAATGAACCGCAGCTCCACTCGACTAGACCCGGCTAAAAAAGGCAAAGAAACAGCTGGAATGCTTGCAAAAAAGGAGAGAGCATAGGCGAAAGCGGCTGGGTGGGAATGCAATCAGAGTGGGGCATCGCAGGGGTTAAGAGGTTCCAGCGGCTGAGTGGCCTTCAATTGAGGGGTCTAGGCGCAGATTTGCGCCAGCTTGAGTCCGCCCGCCCGCTGCCACAGCTCCTCCGCCAACAACTCCCGCAGGGCGGACACTGGACACAGCCATGCTTCTCCTCCCACCTCCTGAGAGCAATTTTTTGTTGTGTTTTTTTTGAAACGATGGCCCATCTTTACGCCAATCATCTCCATGGCTGCTTTTCCTCGAAAGTATCGGAAGTACCAGATCATCTCCATATGCTATGGGAATGTGGCTAGTAGAATTTAACGCAATGGGTTTCTAAGACGAGACATCAATCCAAAGCAGCGAAGGTTGCGGAAAAGGGTAAGAGAAGTGTGCAAAGCCTTGAGCGAGGATTGGCAGAAGGGAAGGCTGCGGCTCAGATCCCGTCCATCTTGAAGGAGGCGGAAGAAGGGCCCCTGCTCCCCGGCCCAGTCGTAGAGTTCAAAGACCAGACGACTCGCGTAGGGCGGCACCTGACCGTCGTAGACTCCCAGAGCGAACATCACCGGTCGAAGAGAGATGTCATGACCTGGCAAAAGTATATTAGTCTGGAAAGTGGAAGTGTTTTTAAGGAAACCCGAGAATATCCTAAGGTATTTCTTGTCCGGATTCTTGGTCTGCAGATTTGCTAGGCCAATCACTTCTCTGCAACATCTTTTCTCTTTGAATGTAGTTGTGACAAAAAGCTGTCTCTATAGGGCTGCTCAAACGAAAATAGGCGTTCAGGAAGATTACACGCCAGAAACTAAACCTGAGAATCGGCAGGGACTTGACGACATTCACCCGGGCAAAAGGGCCTCCAAACTGCAGGCTGACCTCCTGCATGCGCTCCTTGTGAAAAGCCTGCCAATGTCCTGCCCCCCTCAGTTGCACTGCAAAGAGGGCGCGTGGGGGGGAACCATGAAGGCTTGTATGTGGGAGTACTTGACGCAGTTGCCCTGCAGACAGGGCAGGCTGAGGCGGCGACAGACGAAGCCGGCCATGAGGTTGTCGGTGAGCGGGGAGGCGTCGGTGATGTTGGGCTGGCCCAGGATGTTGCCCGCGATGTCCGCCACTGCTGATGATACCCGACTATCCTGATATTCAAAGCGGGTTTTTTGGCAAGGCTCAGACTACTTTTATTCCGAACAAACCATTACCATACTCCCTTTAAAATACATTTTTTGGAATGGTATAAAAATAAATGAATAAAAACAATTTTTTTAGCTAGAGAAAATAGAGAAATGAGAAAATTTTGGAAATGATAGCTTTTGAAATGCTCAAAAAAAGAATGAGTAGAGGAATTGGCCAAAAAGGGCCAACTACAGGCATGAGCGCTCGCTTGCCGAGGTACTCGGCCCTCAGCTGGTCCACACGGGCGCACTGGCAGTCCGCGGCTCGACAGAAGTAGGAGTTGTTGGTGCGGCGCAGGGGCCAGGCCACCGCAACCCCAGCTTCCGCCAGTCCCGCCTCCAGACCCAGCGCGGACTGGAACGTCCTTCAAACACCCTCCTCCTATCCCATCCCTCCCAAAGAGGTGATTTATAAAATAAATGTTTAAATTTTTTCTCCGTTTTTTAAATTGGGGCCATGCGAGCGGAGCGGAAGCATGGTCCCCTCTTAGCCAAGGACCAACCCTATTACGGCTTTTGAAAATATGAATCAATGCCATTAATTTCATGGGCATGTTACAGAGCTGTGAGTAAACTCAAAGGACGCAGCAGACACAGAGCTTTAATTAAAAAAAAAGTTTGCCAAATTTGGTTGAGAATTGGGCAAGTTATGGCCAAAAAACTTTTTAAAAAGTGTCCGTCCGTTATCCGTCCGCCGTCCACCGTCCGCCGTACGTTCTGCTCGGCATGGGGATTGGCAATATCTGGGGCTCCAGTCTCAACGTCACTATAGTATATCGACCCTGGAGGGTGCCATGGTGCCTCCAGAATTTTGATTTTCGGCCTCCTTTATGCCGAAATTGAGGTTGGAAAATCGATTGAATGTAAGGGGGGACCCTTACAAAAAAAATCTAAAATCTTGAATACCATTTTCTAGGATGCTCGGAGGGAAAAAACAAGCACAGATTCGGAATCCTGGCGAAAAACTACACAAAACTTGCCTATAAAACATTAAAATTTTGAAAAAAATTTTTTGACCATTTTTGACCTATAGGGTGCACTGTAATAATCCTAAAAAAGATATGCTGCCCAGTGGCGATGGTTTAAGTTAATTTTGAGTCTAGATATGAAACCGGCTCAAAAAATAGATACGATTTGATACCAAACAACCATAGGTGCAAATCTGGTCTTCATGGGCTTCTACCAGGCCATGGTGTACAAGCAGCTCATCATCAACTTCGTCTCGGGGCATTTTAAAGGGTTTTTGGCCTCAATAACTGCACCATATAGGTACATTGGGGCGTAGATTACGAATCTTTTGTCCATTTGCTTACACATTGTCTTCATGGGCTTCTACCAGGCCGTGGTGTACAAGCAGCTCATCATCAACTTCGTCTTGGGGCATTTTAAGGGGTTTTTGGCCTCAATAACATCACCATATAGGTAAATTGAGGCATAGATTACGATTCTTTTGTCCATTTGCTTACACATTGTCTTCGTGGGCTTCTTCCAGGCCATGGTGTACAAGCAGCTCATCATCAACTTCATCTTGGGGCATTTTAAGGGGCTTTTGGCCTCAATAACAGCACCATACAGGTAAATTGGGGCGTAGATTACGAATCTTTTGTCCATTTGCTTACACATTGTCTTCATGGGCTTCTGCCAGGCCGTGGTGTACAAGCCCCTCATCATCAACTTCATCTTAAAGCATTGTATTGGGCGTTGGGCTGTGTATTGGCCTTTGGCTGTTCAAATTGGATGAAATTACTGAAATTGTGAATCTCCGCTTCAGTGTTTTTTCACTCTTAGCTGGTCTCTTTATAATGCTTGTAATCAAGTTTGCTTGGGCATCAAGGTAATGAAATTTATTTGATTCATCTTATCATGAAACTAGCTTGGGCTCTAAGGCAATGAAATTAATTTTGAAACTCTTATCATGAAATTATACTTACAATATTTTGAACCTCTAAAGAGCTAAGAGAGCCCAGAAAATTTTGGTCACCTTAGGATGTATGTTTAGATAGAGATAAAAATAAAAAATAAACATTGGTTAACATTTAGAAAAACAATGAAAATATATTGCAATAAAAATATATTATTTTGAAACAAGAATTTTATTAGTTTTCCCAGCTTTTTGTTTTTGCTACCAACAGCATTTGTTTAAATTATTTAAAGTTTTTCATGCTGTTTGAGTACTTTAACCTGCCAAAAAATTACAATATTACAAATGTCAAAATTTTCTGGGCTCTCTTAGCTCTTTAGAGGTTCAAAATATTGTAAGTATAATTTCATGATAAGAGTTTCAAAATTAATTTCATTGCCTTAGAGCCCAAGCTAGTTTCATGATAAGATGAATCAAATAAATTTCATTACCTTGATGCCCAAGCAAACTTGATTACAAGCATTATAAAGAGACCAGCTAAGAGTGAAAAAACACTGAAGCAGAGATTCACAATTTCAGTAATATTTTTTAAAATTTCCTTTTAATTTTATACTAATTTTTATTTTTTAAATTTAATTTCGTAATAATTTTTAATTTTTTTTAAATTTAATTTTATGAAAGGAAAGAAAACCTGGCGAAGGGCGTGAACCAGTGGGCGGCATTGAGCTGCCCCTGGAGGAACTCTCTGTAGCGCTGGCCCAGGTAGCGGCCGAGGGCCTGCAGCTGGAGCTGGCCGAAGGCCGTCAGCTCCCCCGGCGCGCACTGCTCCTCATACGGCGTCCGCTCAAACCTGCAATCCTCTTCCCCTCCCCTCTCCACCCTAAGTCCACCGACCCTA
>JASANA010005271.1:0-14408 GCA_030248095.1 Ptycholaimellus sp. GST1_10
TTAAAATATTCCAGTCAAATGACTATCAGATGAAAATTTCTTTCCCCTCCCGGTATATTGAGGGTAGGAGGGACTCTTGTCCAGACTGAGGTCCACGCCGGAGCGAACGGTGAACTGGTTGGTCTGGCGCACTGACTCCAGGTCCACCAGCTCCTGGAGGAGCAGGAATGCCGCCGACACGTCCGAACTCACTCCGGATACGATCTGTAGGCCAAGTATTATGGCTACTTCTCGAAACTACCGCTAGACAAACCTCTTGGAGAATCTCAGCTTGAGGCTTTCGCTGACGCAGCTCCCTTTCCACCATCAGGATGGCCTCTGCTGTCTGCCAATATTTACCTCATCAAAATCTGACCAGAGGGCAGTTCTAGTATCAATAATCTCATGGGACAGGACAGGGGATTGCTTTCTCAAAGCATTGCTATCTCCTATCCCGTCCCATGGGATTATTAATACTAGAACTGCTCTCTGGATTCGATGAAAGAGAAGGCAACCTTGAAAACCTTGCCCCAGTCGGCAGGCTTGGTGAGCGCCCGCTCCATGCGCAGCTGAACTGGCTGGAAAACTGCTCTCTCTACGCTTCAAGACAGATTGAAAAGGGCGCCACATGAAGGTGGTGGACGGAGCGGAGCAGTTTGAGCAGGGCCTTGGCCAGGTCGCGATTGGCCTCCGCCGCGAAGAAGGCCACCCCATCCTACAGTTTCAAATGGCTGCAGGCACTCGGTGAGGGGTGAAAAAGAAGGCAAACAAGGCGACGATTGAGCAGGCCCTGGTCGGCCAGGGGTCGTCGGAACCAGCGACGCAGCTCCGCCTTGCCGGGCTGAGAGCCACAGCGGTTGCAGAGCGAGAACACCGACATGCCTGCCAGATGCCGCACCCTTTGGGCTTCTGAGGGGTTGCTAGGAGGGGATGGAGGAAAGATTGGGGCACCTTCACGAATGCCTCCCCTGCCGGCCTTGTAGACGGAGGGGTGCTGCTCCTCCACGAACACCTCCAGGGCCCTGCAGAGCATGGATTGGGCAGGGAGTGGGGGTGGGTAGAGGAGAGGAAGGTACGAAAGGCTCTGCTCGTCCACCTCCAGAGCGGTGGAGAGGTTGAGGACGCCGATGGTGCGGATGGTCACCGGGCCGCCGCCGGAGCTCCCGTTTTCCGCGAATCGCAGAAGCGCCCCGGCTGCTCGAATCTGTTGCATATTTACGCCATTTACTTCCTTTTTAGCAATCTAGCTTCCATATTGATATTTTAAGTGGCCTGTAAATAAAGCTAAGCTTTTTAAAAAATTATTTTCAAAATATCATATTTTTTTAAAATTATTAAACTTTTTCAAAAGTAAAATTTATCTCTTTGACCTGAGCGAAATATGAAACAAGAAAAAGAAGCTCAGAACCATGGCAGTACAGTCGGTGGGTATGGCCATGCGCAGCTTCAGCTCCCGCAGATCCAGCGACGTTTCATTAGACGAAAGCAGGGCCTACAGTCCTTCCATCAATTCCCCCGCACTGTATTCTGTGCCCAAAAGCCTAGCCTGTAGACGGTGCATGGCGGACTGGTAGACGAAGAAGGTGGGAGGGAGAGTTGATAGCTGAAAGGCGCCGGCCTCCTTGTCTACTTCCTCCTCCTCCTCGTCCTCTCCACCAGGGCTCTCGGTGCTGCTTTTGGTGGCTCGATTGCCGCTTGAGGTCCCAGTCTCGCCCAGATCCCCGCTCTGCTCCTCGCTGCTGCCGTCCGCTGTCCCACCTTGGGCATTGCTGTTTTGAGGGATATGAGCTGAAAGAGAAATGGATACAACTGAAAATTTAGAGCTTTCAGCAATTAGCTTTGAAAAAAAATTTGGTATATTGTTATTAGCTTTATTTGGTGATTTCAGCGAAGCATATGAGAAATGACAAATTATTTACTTTTTAGCTAACTTCTCACTGAAATATTTTAAAAGAGAGACATAAAACTTGGTAATTTCAGAAGTTATTTTTGAATAAAGTTTGGTCCATTGTATTCAGCTTCATTTGGTGATTTCATCTAAGCGTATGAAATTTCAAATTATGTTTCTGCTAAGTAAATTCTCAATCGACTCCAAAGGGGGCTATAAAACTAGACACCTACCAAATGTGTGGAGGAATTTGCGGAGGTTGGCGTCGGCGCTGCTGCTCACCAGCACTCCAGTCGGTGTCTCCTGCTCCAGCACTTCAAATTCAATCATTCACCCTTCACCGTAGGGGTAGGCTGAAAGCGGAAGGAAGTTTGAAAAGAAGGAGCACGATATTGAAGCAGTCGCAGGTCGGCAGAGGTCTCCGGCGTGTCGTGGAAGAGACTGAGGGACTGCGTGGCCTGGTTCAGCAGGGCGGCACCCAGCTTCCCGCCCGCCAGACAGATGGACAGCAGTTTCTCAAAACAACGATTTAGTTTTCGCAGTTTTGCCGTTTGATAAGCTGCTGTCCCATCGTTTTTTGGGAGTTTGATCAAGATTCCCGGCTAGGTTTGACGGCTCAAAATCCTAGAATAGAATGAGGATCCATATTGCTACCCATACTTTGGCCAGCTAGGATTTTGAGCCGTCTAACTCAGCCAGGAATCTTGATCAAACTTCCAACAAAATATATGGCAAAGTTTGATGGCTCAAAATTCTAGCTGGCCCAAGTATAGGTAGCGATATGGATCCTTATTCTAGCCCCATGTGAGGTAAAATAGGATAAACATCGCCGGTGACTGGGGCAGGCGGCCATTTGGAGGGTCGGTCTTCCTCCTCGTCTGCCGTAGCGGAGGTCGACTTGCTGGGACTCTTCTGTCGTTTTATCCCACTGCGCACCTCACCGCTCTCCAAGCTCGAGCTCCTTAACCTTTCCCTTTTTCGTCCATCACATCATCTCTGCCTATCCTTTTCTATCCCACTCAATCTATCAGCTCAAAATCAAGCTCCGCCTATGGCCTATAAGCCAGCATACAAGTTGGCGTTGGAGGTGCTGGGCTTGGGCGAGGAGTGCTCGTCGTCCGCCTGGTTCGTCGTCTCCCCAGTCTTCTCCTTCGTGGTCCACTCAAGCCAATCTTCTCAAAGCTTCACCCCAAGCAGTGCTTGAAAGAACCTCTAGAAGGAAAGAGCTGGAGTGCAGCTGGCTTCCGGGGCTGCTCAGTGGACTGTAGAGGTGGGAGGAGGTGGAAGAGCTGCCCGGCGATGTCCCCTCGCTGCCAGCTTCTTGCATCTGAGCTCGAGATGGCCTATCAATCGCATTTCGTCACCCTCATTCAGGTGAGGATTGAGGCGGAATTGGGCCAACGTTGCCGGCTGCTTTGCTGGGAGAGGCTGAGTTTTGATGGGCGGATTGAAGGCCAGACGTCGCTTTGCTGTCCCTTTGCCAGCCGATGCCATGCTGAGACCTTGGTCCAATTTTCTGTCCCTTCACTTTGCGACAGTTGAGGAGCTGCTGGAAATGCTTCCCGCAAATTCTTCCCACCCAGCCTCGCAGATCAACTTCGCAGGCCTGATTATCAGGGTCAATCCCTGCTTGGCCCAGCCCCTCAGCATACCTACCTAGCCAAGGCTCACGGGGGGTGCAGAAGGGATGGGGCATAGCTTGAGGCGATTGATAGAGGCTTGTGAAGCTTGAAGAGAAGTAGAGAGGGAATGGAGCGAGGCTTGGAATCGTTGAGCGGTGGGAGTGGGTCGGTGGAGCAGGCTTCCCAGCTGACGCCCAAGGAGAACTATCGCCTGCTCAAGAAGAAGTTCAAGTTCCTCGTCTACGTGCTGCCCATTTTTGAGCGAGACGGCTTGTTTTTTTACTGATTGCTGGATTGAGGAGAACGAATGCTACCAGGAAGAGCTTCGCAACCTCCAGCGCAAGCTCCTCAAGCTGTCACGGGACAAAAAGTTCGATACCATCTTCCCGTCATTGAAGCGCTTTTTGAACGAAGGAAGCTTTTCCTGCCAACTTTTTAGACTTGAGAGAAACTATGACTGAGATGGGGAGACAAAAGGAGCTATGTTCGTTGCAGCTTTCTGTTGGATCGTCTGATGAACTACGAGAAGCCAGGCGACAGCTCTGACGAGTCCGACTCCTCAATTCAGACCAGAACCGATGAGCCAAAGAAGACCAAAAAGTTCCCCTCTTCTTTCCTATTTCTTTTCAGCTCTCGTCTTGCCAACAAGAATGGGTGAATAGGGAAGCATGCTTGGAATGATTGCGTTTGCAGGAAGAACAGGGGAGCAGCACAGCGGAAGCGAGTGGCAGAGCATCAGATGAAGAAGGAAGAGCCTGTCTCTGCCCCACTTCAAGGACCACCACCGGCCAATATGGAGTGCCTGGAGAAAAAGCCACTGCCCATCAACCTCAACCCACCTCCTCAGCAGCAGCAGCAAGCCATGGTGTCCAATTAAATTTGTTGGAAATTACCTGAAAAATTAATAATGGTGTGTTGATTGCCGTGTTTCTAGACATCGGTTGAATAGTCTAGTAAGCGAGAACGCTTATGGCAACATCTTTTCATACGTAAATATTAATCAAACGATTGCAGATTCCTCAGAACATGCCTCCAGCTCAGTGATGAGAAAAAAGAACCTCTGTGACAGTTTGTTTTATTTTTGAGTTTGTCGTGTTTTTGACTCCGCCACTTTCGAGATGTTAAATCTTCGCGTGTAAATAACTATCAGCCATAACGTTGTTGGAAAAACTAATTACTGGAGTAATTGCTTCGCTGACAACTCTTTTTGCCAGAAACCGCATTACAGAAAAAAATGAAGGCAGACCTAAATTTCGGACAATCTACTGTATTTAATAGCAAACAATATACTAAATGTGATTTATGTTGTGTCTTCTGTGTTGTTACCAGTACCAAAGACCAGAAACGATTGCATAACCGGAAAGAGTTGCTTGGGAAAAATCGGTCAGTTAAGACAAGAGTCAAAACAATGAACAACTTCCAACTATTGATCTATTTATCACTGACAATTAAAAAGAATATTTGAATTTGTAAAAGCATCGTAAGCCGTTTTTAGTTCTAAGGCTGGTCTCGATGCCTTCTAAAGCCTGCAATCATCTAATTTTTTGTTGGGGCATCTTAATTTCATTTAAATTTTAGGAATTTCAAATAAATTTTAGTCTTAATTTTGTCTTAATTAGTTTTTGTTTATAAATCAGTTATATCGGTAAAAATACATGACCCCACCAAGACCAAGCCTCAAAACGTTCGAATGATGTAAGTTATAAGTTTCAATGAAATGCCAACTTTTGCTTCGAATAGTAAAAAAGTAACAAATGCGGCTCTTCTTGTGGCTTGACTTCTTCTTGTCGTGTTTCAAGCGCTGCTTCTAGAAAAAGAAATTTGAAATGCTAAAACATTTCAATTTGAGGTAACCAAGCAGGAAGGCGCTTTCCTCTTTGTGCTTGCATTTAGAAAGCTCATCAAAGGAACCGAATGTACGCCACCCATTCTGACCGCAAAACTGGGCTTCTTGGCTAAATTGACGCTTACACTTCGCCTGACTTTTAGAAGCTTGCTTCATCTAGCTGCTGAGATCTGGGATTTTGCAGGCTTTGAGACAAGCAACATTTTTACTAAACAATTCCAGGACATATGGTGGACGGCAAAAAGAACGACTCAAAAGCACTCCTTGAGGATGGTGCAGGTCCACTCATAGAAGAGGAAGGTAAGGCCGCTCACCACACTGCTCTTGACCAGACTCGGTCCCAGACCCTTCCAGAGGCCTGCAGCACTTTACTTGAACGGGTTTCAGGGAGGCGGATTCCAATGCTAACAAGCGCTTGAAACAGGACAGGGGAATCGCTATTCTATTTAACACTTATGTTTCCTGTCCTGACCCATGAGATTATGAACAATGGGGTAGGTACAGAGTAGCTGGAGCACCTAGCAGGCCCTCTTGGCGACAGATGAGCCTGAGACAGTGGATGCTGCCCTTGTACTCGCTCCGGCGTCCAAACACCGACCGCCCCTTGTCGAAGCCCACGACCAGAAAAAGGCCCAGCCCTCCTTGACCTATTGCCAGTCCCTCTGCACTGGGGGGCTCCAACCTGAAGGCGTTTCTTGATCACGTCGAAGGGGTGCGTGAAGACCTTGGCCAGGGTGCCAGCTGCAGCGCCCGACACCCCGTGGCCCCAATGACCTGTACAGAGCTAGGAGAGCAGGCCTATTGAGAGCAGGGCTGAGGTGACTGCTGATGGAGAGCCTCGTCTCCTCCGCCGGCCCCAGCTTGAGCCAGAGGCGGTAGAAGGCCTCCTTGAACATGAAAGTGAGGCCTGAGAAAGCCCCCCCTGGCATCAGCGGTCGACGACACAGTGGTAGTGGAAAGGAGCAGCACCAGTGTAGGGCGCGACGTAGAGGGCTGCGGGGCGCCAGCCCCGATAGAAGGCCGCCAGACCTTCGTCGCGCCACATGCGCCAGACGCCTTGGTGAAGGAAGCGGTAGACCTGGATCTGATCCTTCGCAAAACCCATATGGAAGGCAAATCTGGGATATTGACCGGCTGATTGGCGCTTTGGGCCACGAAGCGAGTGCGTAGGACGTCCGCCGGATGCGCCACAGTCACTGCTGCCACGCCCGCCGTCGTCCTAAGGCCACCCAGCAGTGGGCTCCGGGGGGCAAACGCGAAGAATATCTACAGCTCTATTACCCTGCCAGGAAGTTGGCCAGGTGACCCCCAGAGCCGAGGCGGCGGCCCACGGCTGCGTAGGCGGAGAACTGGAACATTGAAAGCTCAGGCATAGCTTGGAGACTTGGGGCTAGAGGGTGCCCCCCGTGGTTGCTAGCTAGCCTGGACACCGTTGTAGGCGATGCTGAGCAGTTGGCCGGGGAGATGTCCCTTCCAGAGAGCGCGAAGGCCTTCCTCTCGCAGGATGCAGCGCAGGGCCTGAGCCATGCCGCCGTACTTGCCGCCGCCGGCCGCCACTATCGGCTCCTCTTGCAGCTGCAAATGCTTCCCTTGCCTCTTCCTTTCGGCTAAGCTGTCCTCTTCCTTTCAATCGGTGCCCTCCCCTTGCTTTTTGCAGAAATAACCTGGAAGCGAATTTTGAGGACGTCCAGAGGCTGAGTGGCAGTGCGAGTAGCCGCACCGCTGGCGAAGCCCGCCACTGCGTGATCCCAGTCGCTCAGACACCGAGGCATGGCCTCTCACAAGCTTTCTTCTACTTCTGAGTCAAATTTCCTGAGCAGAGCTGGAAAAAGGTCCAGCTTCAATTTTTTACGCCTATAATCTATTCTATGCGGTTATACACCTGAAGTTCTTTGATGAAAACTTCTAGCGAGATTTAGAAACCTTGCCGCGCTTTTCAAAAAAGTTCTTTCCTTTGGCCTAGGTCAGTGCACCAAGCATAGTAGCGATGAGTGATCTTTGCGCAGAACCTCAACCTGTTCGTCTAATGTCTTGGTTTTGGCATATACTCAAACGAAATTAGCCAAGTTCTGCTGTACAGACCTACTGAAAAGCAATAAGGCGAAGACATGCCTGAATGAGTCATTTTATTCACAAAATCTCAGGCCCACACATCACAAAAATTCATTGGGTAAAATCAAAATCATTTTTGGGAAAGACAATGTTGATTGCTCTTTTTGTATAGCATGAGGATAGCATGAGCAGCTTATCGTGGTTTTTGACCGCGGAGCGGCCCGAAGGGCCGCTCCGCGGTCTATAGAGGTTACTCAACTTTTGTCCTCATATATATATATACTAGTAATATGGGTTAGTGGCCGCGCTTCGCGCGGCCACACTTATCACTTTCACAGCATATGAAAACTTCAATGTTAAATTATTTCTTGACAACATAAAATATGCAATTCAATGCAATTCAATAGGCATCACGAATCATCGCTGAAATTAATGGAATTCTATATTTAAGCAGATATCAGCATTTTAAGTTCCACCCATTTTGACAGATCAGAAAAACAAATATTAAATGGAGTTATGACTTAATCAATAATTAACTGTATTAATCGCATACAGTCATAAGTACCTCTGGCAATGAATGTCTGAATATCCCTACTTATTGGGCTGGCGCGAGGGAGCAAAGCGAACCGTCAGCGCCCAGCCCCTCTTTTCGACCCAGGTGTACGTTTTAGGGGTTATTGCTAGATCTCAATTTTGATAAGGCTGCTGCTCGTCACAGAAAGCTCCAATCGCTATAATTTTTTTGCAATGGAAAGAGCAACATCGAATTGACTATAGTTTATCTTTTGAGTTTTGCATAAAACGTTTGATTTTACCATGAAAAATGCAAAAAACTATTTGTCCGAACTCCTTCTCCTTCTTCTTCTTCTTCTTCTTCTTCTTCTCCTCCGCATCTATTCAATGGACGATAGTAGGTATTCAATCGGCCTGTACTAATGGCATCAATCGGAGAGGTCCAATACAATTACATGTAATTGATATAGGCTAATTATGCACAGTTTGACAAGTGGCTGTGTGGTCAAGTGGCTTGTTCGTCTGACCTGCCTAAGTGAAGGCTAGGTTCGAACCCCTCTCATGACAAATTTTTTTGCTTTTTTTATGTGGATGAAATATGTGGTACCATCGGCAAGTCAATAGTATTTTTTCTCCCAAATTTTTTTTTCCAGCATACTTTTTTTATATTTTATTTTATTAAAAGTGGAAGAAATATCTGGTACCATCGGCAAGCCAAATGTGGATCTCTTTTCTCCAAATATTGAAATTGCCTCGAGTTAAAAGTCTAAGAAATACATCTACTACTAGAGGAATCTGCTGAGCCACCTGCATTTTGTTTTAGCGCGCATTGGAAAGAGCCACTGAACTGCGCGCTGAAACAAAATGCAATTGTCTATGAAGCAGATTCCTCTAGTAGTAGATGTATTTCTTAGACTTTTAACTCGAGGCAATTTCAATATTTGGAGAAAAGAGATCCACATTTGGCTTGCCGATGGTACCAGATATAAATAACTTGCAACATCAGGTCACTGAGTAGGGGCAAAATCGCAAAAATTGGCTTCACTCAAAGAGATTTTTCAATAAAATTGTTTTAAAAAATTAATAAAGTAAATAAGCTATCTTAAACAGAATTGTTTTGCCTTGAATTTAAAAAAAAGTCCGACATAAAAACTTAAGAATTGAATGAGCTACAAAGGAGCAAAGTCAAAAAAGAGGCAAAAATTGCAAATTTCGACCCGTTTTCAATCATAACTTTTTTTAAAGGAAAAACTGCGAGGACGAGCGGTGATATTTTATCAATCATGCCGAGATCTATCCAAAATGCTATCATATGCCAGGATAAGTTAAGAATCCAGACTGCGCAAATGCCCCTCCGAAAATGCCATCACCCGTATTATATAAGATATGTATATATGTATATATTTCTGGAAATGCTGGTCCTCACCGAATTCTCAACGGATTGGGACAAACTTTTTTTTTCCTGAAAGGTAATGCAATTTTAGGAAGATCTGGAGGGGTGGAACCGGTTTCCGAGCTTTTGAAACATTACTTATTTGGGTAGAAAGGTTTAAAATTTGGGTATGCTGTAAAAGGCTCAATTCTCAACGGATTTTGACAAACTTTTTTTTTCCTGAAAGGTAATGCAATTTTAGGAAGATCTGGAGGGGTGGAACCGGTTTCCGAGCTTTTGAAACATTACTTATTTGGGTAGAAAGGTTTAAAATTTGGGTATGCTGTAAAAGGCTCAATTCTCAACGGATTTTGACAAACTTTTTTTTTCCTGAAAGGTAATGCAATTTTAGGAAGATCTGGAGGGGTGGAACCGGTTTCCGAGCTTTTGAAACATTACTTATTTGGGTAGAAAGGTTGAAAATTTGGGTATGCTGTAAAAGGCTCAATTCTCAACGGATTTTGACAAATTTTTTTTTTCCTTAAAGGTAATAAAATTTTAAGAAGATCTGGAGGGGTGGAACCGGTTTGCGAGCATTTGAAACATTACTTTTTTGGGTAGAAAGGTTTAAAGATGGGGTATGTTGAGAAATGGCGAATTCTCAACGGATTTGGACAAACTTTTTTTTTGCTGAAAGGTAATAACATTTTAGAAAGATCTGGATGGGGGGAACCGGTCCTGGAGTATTTGAAACATTACTTTTTTGGGTAGAAAGGTTGAAAATTGGGGTATGTTGAGAAATGGCAAATTCTCAACGGATTTGGACAAACTTTTTTTTGCTGAAAGGTAAATACATTTTAGAAAGATCTGGATGGGTGGATCCTGTCCCGGAGTATTTAAAACATTACTTTTTCGGGTATAAACGTTGAAAAATGGGATATGCTGTTAAAGGCTCAATTCTCAACGGATTTTGACAAATTTTTTTTTCCTGAAAGGTAATGCTATTTTAGGAAGATCTGGAGGGGTGGAACTGGTCCCGAAGCATTTAAAACATTATTTTTCTGGGTAGAAAGTTGGAAAATTGCAATATGCGGTTTTTGCACTGTAGTACCTGAAGTCTTGAGAATTGCACAGAAGAGTTGATTTTTTTGTTCACTAGTCTTATATGTCAATTCTATATCTGTGCTTACATTTGAAATTGGTTGAGAAACCACAGACTTGTTGAGTTACAAAGTATCATATAAAGGATGCGCTCCGCGGTCACCTATTGCGCTTTGCGCCATATACTTGTTTGCATGTTCTCATAACAATCTTTCTTAGCCTACTATTATGCCATTTTAACATATTTATATTTCCTATTCGTATATGGAAAGACAAATTAGCTAGTTTTTGGAAAGTTATTATCTTGTGGCACTTCTTTCGGCAAATATGTTAACGTGTTTCAATTACATTGAGCAAAGCATACATCGCAAGTCTTCGCTGTGGCTTTTTCTAACTTGCAGTATATGCGAAACAGTATATGCGTCAGCAAACTGTTACATTGTTAAATTGAAAGACTTCCTAATCTACGAATACTTCCTAATTTAAGAAAACAAATGTTCCAAACACTCCTAATTGGCTTCCTGCTTTTCATTCCATTGGTGAGCCTCAACTGATATTGTTTCTTTACAGTTAACTTTGCATAAAACCTAGAATGGACTAAACTCCAACTGTCGCCTAGAGCTTCGCAACAGTAAACTGCGACAGAATCCGAACAAAGTGATACGCTTCAACTACAACAACCGCGGCTGGGTTCTCATGATTGATTGACAAGTGATTGAAGTGAGCTCCAGCATTTCAGCCGCAAATCCACAGCATTCTGCTTCGTACACGACCTCATAGGGTGAACGAGGTTCGAATCCTCGACTGTGGCAGGGTCCTGAAAAAGGTTCTCTTCACCAACAAGCAAGTCCTGAGGAACCTCCCACCCAACGACCTGTACACGACCCAAATTTCAGCTGGATTCTCAGTTAGTTGTCATTGGAGCATACACTGGTTATTATCCCTTGGCACTTGTCGCCTGGGCACTTCTGTCCATAACCCAGTTTATAGTACCAAAGGTATTCTCAATATTCTTATTTCAGTATTCTTATTTCTTGTCGAAATTTAGTTAATGCATTTATTAATTAATGCATTTTTGATTGACTTAAAATCATTAAGAGATCAAATTTTAAGGATTCAAAAATATATCAGTAGTGTTTTTAAGCTATGCAATGAAACATGAGTGTAATCACAAAATAAAACGAGAATAGTCACATATTAAGAGGCGTTTTCTGAGAGGTTTCAGCATCGGGGAACATAAATTTTTTGACCCCCAATGTTCTGAATGTTTGATAAAATAAATTTGATAAAATGTTAAAACATGAAATTTAGGTAATTGGTCAAGGAATGAGCCAAATGTTCAGTCAAGGCTAATTTTGAGGCAAGCCAATGGCACAGGCGGATCAGGGTGATTGTAAGCTTTAGATTTGTTATCCAAAAAAAGTATGAGTTTTTCTCTATTCTACCAAAAATGCCTCTTAAACAGTTTTTGCAATCAATTCAAGTAAAGTATTTATCAGGTATGGGGGCAAAACGAGCTTAACCGAAAAATAGTCGATAATAGCTATGCCTATAGTTTCGCGAACGAGAAATTATTCGACAAAGCTGATGTCGCTGTTCTCATACCTGAAAAGCGGCCGCGATAGCTGAAAACATCTCAATTCAACGATTAAGCATCCGGAAAAATGCTGAGCATTTTGTCAACAATATCAATTTTCACGAGCCAGTATAAACATTTGCATTGATGTTATAACGTAAATGCCTCGCATAAGCATTCATCCGCAAGCTAGTTAAGATGTAGGAAGCGTCTCTTGGTACAAGCTATAATATTGCCTTGAAAACAATGCACAGGGCACTTAGTATATTCAGGCTCTACAAATCAATTAAGCAAGAGCTGGCTGCTAGTTCAGCATGAGCCGGAGTTGGGGGAGACCCTTGGGCTGGTTGGCTAGGCCCAGGGCGTTGGTGGTGGATGCACGTGGACGTAGCCCTCCGCGTCTTGAGTTTCGTACGCCCTAAAAATAGGTTTGGGCCCTTTAAACCAGCATACAGTTTGTTCCTGATTCAATGGTGCTGTGCATGATTGAGGACCATAAAAACCACCAAAAGGTGGTCGTGCGATTCACCGCGACTGACCAATATTATTAGTATAAGCGTGTATGGAAAAAATAGAACATTAAGCTGTTCCGCGGTCAAAAATTTTTATTATAATCATGATCATGCCCCTTTGTTTGAGTAAAAATTTAAAAGTTGGTTCAAACCACCGGGTACAAATTATAGTCAAGTAACCTTAAGACAGCCTGGATTCAATATTCCTTGAGTGGCCAGAAGGCCTATGTCGAATGTCTTCAATTCCTCGTGGGAAAAAATAGTTCGTGGGTGCAAAGTAGGCCGGACACGTCACTGCTTATCTGCAAAAGGGAGCCTGGATTCATATTCAACAAGGTATTCTCGGCTGTTGCCAAGATGCGCGGCCTTTGTTCCAGATAATAAGCTAAGCAATTCCTTTTAACTGCTGTTGCCAATTACTGCCGCAGCAAACGTATCTGCCAAATCTAAGCTGAGTTTATTGAAAAACCAGTAATTTATGGATGTTCGAATTTTTGAAACATCAAGATTTTAGGTTTTTGACTATAAATCAAGAAATAATAAATGTGTCGAAAAATTCTATTATCAACTTCAATATATCATTATTAGAGACGTACATGCCAAAATTCAGTTGATTTCATTGAAAAACCATTGATTTATGGATGTTCAAATTTTTGAAACATCAAGAATTTAGGTTTTTGGCCATGATCTGAGAAATAACAAATATTTCGGAAATTCCTTTTGCCAGCTTCAAGATAGAACCTCGACGGACGTACCTGCCAAAAATCAGCCAATTTCGTTGAAAAACCAGTGATTTATGAATTTTCGTACTTGGAAACATCAAAAAATTGAGTTTTGGGCGAAAATCAAAAAATTACGTCAAGCGCAAAAACTGGCCTGGAGATACCACCCAGGCGGACTTTCATGCAAAAAATCAGCAAATTTCGTTGAAAAACCGCGGAGGCCCGCCCCCGGAAAGACACATATATATATATATGCGGACAGACGGACGCAAAAATAGGGTAACTGGTTAAGCTGGCCTTGGCCGCCCGCCGCTTCGGGCAGGGCGCCAGAGCTCCTCCGGCCTCCGGGCACGGGTGCTACGGCCCCTACGCTTCGCCTAGCATGCTTCGCTTCGCATGCTAGGCTTCGCATGCTAGGCTACGCTCCGGGGCCTCCGCACCCATGCCCTCCGGCCTCCGGAGCTCTGACTGCCCTGCCCTCCGCGGCTGGCGGCCTTCGGCCGCGCAAAAATGTTGATGTTTCATAACTTTTCAGTGACGTATGAATGAATGAACGCAGGTAACGTAGATTGAGTTTATTACGTGGAACAAAGGCCGCGCATCTAGGCGAAAGCCAAGAATACCTTGTTTGAATTTAAATCATGCTTTAGTAAGGTTCACAAATAACATATCAATTTAAGCAAAAACGGAAGACCAAACAAAAACTGCGATAATCTAGGGTGACAGGGATTCTGCCATAAATAGCAGCCAGCAAATGAATGACCAGTGGATTTTGTAGATGGACCAATAGCAATGAAATGAACCTGTTAAAATGTTCTCCCAAAATAGTTTGTAAATTCAATCAAAATTAATCACGATTTTGTGACACCTAGTATAGTTCTTTTTGATGATTGGCAATTCATAAGCTGCTCATGCTGTAGCATTTAAGTCCTATGTATCATCTTGTTTCGATTTTTCGATGATTGAAAATTCATAAGCTTTGCATACTGAAGGTATTTAGTCTTGCCTTTTGTTGCAATTTAGATTGAAACTTTTTATGTGTATCTAGAAAATGAATATTGAAAAAAATTGTGAGCTGAATCCCCCCCTCCCGAACCAAAGTTGTATATTCACCACTGACCAGGGATGTTAATGCTTACGAGTATCGCCAGCTGGCGACGCTCCTGGCGGGGCCTAATCAGCTTTAGGGACACGTATGAATTGTCAGATCTCTCGAATACCAAGT
>JASANA010005281.1:0-53221 GCA_030248095.1 Ptycholaimellus sp. GST1_10
ACAGATTGCTGCTGGCTGGAGCAGGCTTGTTTAGTGTCACTGCCGGTATTATATCCAGTCGCCGTAGCGGCCGACCAATAGCGTCATTTGTAACTTGCTCTGCAGCAAGTGAGTGGATGAGGTGATGAAAGAAATGAAGATGGCGGCTAGACTGTAATATGCAAGACACAGGAGTACCCAGCCGAGCCCGGAGGAAGTTCCCGCGCTCCAGTCCTGAAGGCGGCTTTCCGAAGGAGTCCATCAGCTGCAGACTCTCCATTTCCCTGGGGCTTGAAAGAATGGGTGAGTACCTGAGCTGCCCATTTGCTGGCAGCAATGCGTTGCTTTTTGGCCTCCTGGCAAGAGCAGAAGGCGGCCTCAGCATCCAGCCCATCAGCCAGGGCACTGGCATTCGCTGCACAGTAGGTGAACCCGGGGCCCGCCGTCTCCAGAAAGGCACAGCCGGCATAGCGGATGCTGTCCAGACATCCCCTCGCTCACCTAGAGCCCCACTCACATCTCTCTAGCCGATCAATGGGAAAGCTCAAGCAACTAAAGGAGGCCGCCAATGCTGGAGGCTGGGTGCAGGTCGAGCTGGAGGAGGGCTGGGATGCGGTGGGGCTGCTGCTGGGTGTGGAAGAGGTCCCCGTCCAGCTCCACGAACTCGTTGATCCAAGGCCAGGCCGTGTACTTCAGCCAAGGCCAGGCCTCTGGCGTGTCCCTAGCAATCACACATTCCATCCGCCCAGTTACTCAGCTTTCGGCCTTGCATCAGCCTCAACTCCCGCCATGACTCAGGGGAAAAAAGGGGCGGCCTCCTTGAGCAGATCAGCAGCGTGGTCGGGGGCGCGTTTGTGGGCGCCCAGTTTTGGAGGCCGTGAGCTCCGCATCCTATTAAGTGGAGGTTCTGGCCAGATGCTGGGCAGAGTAGGAGCGGAAGCCAGAGGAGGACAGGAGCCATCCGCTCGAACAGAGCTCCAGCTTGCCCAACTGCTTAGAGTGTCGATTTGGCGTCTAACAGCTGCGGAGCTTTGAGGGGGTGCTTGAGCGGCCTTTGGACTGGTAAGGGGGTTTTATTTGGACAGATAAGGACGTTGAGGGGCGAGAAGCCAGCGCGCATTTCCTTCCCCACCTGTGTGACAGGGTGAGTGATGAGAGGGAAGAGGAGTAGGCGTGTGTGTCTGTGGCAGTGCAGGGCAGCCTAAGGGTGGCTGAAAGGGGTACTGGTGTGTGTCCTCCTCACCAACTTCCGAGGCTCCACGTGACCATGGCCCCGGTTGTCCCCATGAGTCAGTCATGATTTTCAAGAAACGCGTCTAGGCCAGCTCCCTGTGTCCCCTCTTTTTTACATCTCTTCCTACTTGCAACATGCAGTTTGTGTCGCTCTGCTCAGAATGCTTGTGAAGTGAAGTTCTACTCAGTTTTTTGCTTATATAAAAGAATAAATAAATTTTACGATATTGTAACTGAGTTTAGTGAATTTAGATATTCCGACTCATTCGAGTTCCTATGTTGCTGAAATTTTTGGAGTAAAAGAAAGATATTTGAATAATAACGTAAAATATAAATTGTTAGAAAGTTGCAAAACAAAATCAAATCAACAAAGGTTTTCAAAACTCAAGGCACTCGTTACTGTTTTCTTCCAAGCTTGGTTTTGACCTTGTTTGGGTGGAGGACTGCAAAACTCGCAAAATGATGTAAGGGAAAGAAGAAGTGAAGGCGGTGTAACATTTAGTCCAAAGGTGGCCATCGTGTCATCTAGTCGAAGACGTGAGTCGTTTGAAGCCTTCGGGGATGATCCGCGGTAGATCCAGCTTACCGTAAAGATTCCACAGGTGCATGTCCACCTCCTCACTTGGCCCAGCTGGGAACAGCGCCTCGCATTGCCTAAAAAGCCTCCTCCTCTCATAAGTAAGCGAAATGAGGTTGAAAAGAGGACCGCTGTTCTAAGGATAGCGGTGCAGCTTGAAGGCGTTCCACTTACAAATTGTTGGGCGGGAAGTAGGCGAGCGGGATTTCGAAGGTGCTCTGCCAGTTGTTGCCCTGGGAAGTCTTCTGCACCGTCAGCTCCAGCTCCTCGCCTGAAGAAGTTGGGGCTGGAGGAAGTTTGGTGGAGTAGGAAGGGTTTGGGGACCATCATTGAAGACGTCCTTGATGCCTTTGTAGATGGACTGGCCAATATTTCCGTGCCCGGCCCAACGCCGACCTCCACGTACTGCTTGTACTCGTTGACGAAGAAGAAGAAGAAGCCCTGGGGTTCTCTTGGCTTTATGATGATCGGTGGAAGAGGCAATTGAAGTGGGAGACCTCGTATTGATCAAGATCGGGACAGAATCCGCCGAGTCCTTCGGAGAGGCTCCGGCTCGTCCATGAGGGGCCCCGGAGAAGAAGCATTAAACAACTCGTTTATGGGCCTTGTTTCGGACACACACAAACTTCCACTCCAGATGGAAGGTGTAGGGCTCGTGCCCCACAGGGGGCTCCCGTCCACATCGTCTTTCTCTGCTCGTCCAGCCCTTACAATCATTGTTTTCCAATTTGAACCATTATTGCTCGCTTTTTCATTTGCAATTCAACTTCACAGCCGTTTTTACATATATAAATGCAAAAACAATATTTTGAGACCAATACAGATGAAATATAACTTGAAATAGCGAAACAAAATGTTAAGATAATAATTTTTTTACTTACACGATGCTTCTGAATCATCAAGCAGCTCTAATGCAAATCAAAATATAATAAAAACTATGTGCAAGCTTTGGCAGTGTGCAGGAAAATGCGGATAGGTACCAGTGATGGAGTTTTTATACTGCTGAAGGACGGGGACGAGAAGGGCGGGTCGTTTGGGAGGCCAGCGCGTTGTAGAGCGGCTTCCCGCTCCGCACGCTCGTCATATTCACCCCGGGGCTTCTCCATCCTGCTGCTGAGCTTGCTGCGGATTGCGAATCAGCTCGGCCGCTGCTCGAACAAGGACAGCTGCCGTTGCTGACCAGCCATTGCTTCTTTTTTCCTGCAATTTATTATTCCTCATTTCTAAAGACCGTTTCAGCAAACATTTTTTAAAAGTGATGATACTAAGGTATTTTTAAGAGATCTTTACTGAGAAGGTCGAAAATGTCAGAAACGAGGTTGCCGAAAAAATTTGAAAATTTTGAAAAAATTAAAAATAATTGTCAATAAACACTATCTTTTTATCTGGTGATTGCTAGTTCTGTTCATTTGATTTGGGTTTTTTGATGTTTTATGAAACGTGATTGTGATAAAATTGGTCACACAATTCTCACTGAAATTGATCCGCAACATTCAGCCTTTACTGATAAAGCATCCCTGTAATCGCACGGAATATCACAGTTTGCTAAGGGGCGATGGATGTTTTCACAGCAACAAAATAATAGGCAAACTAGTTTCCCAAAAGTAAATGCTACGCACATTTTTATACTTCTTAAAATAATAACTATTGAGCATGAGCGCGAAATTTCTTAGTAATGAGAATCCAACATTGACTAGCAACACCAGCAAAACTTAGTCCTGCTATAAAGCTATGCTATAAAGCAGTAATGGCCTCCTGTGAATCTGGCTGTGGTGAATCGTCGGAAAGAGGGTCTTTGAGGTCCTTGGAGATAGAATGAATGGAAGGTAAGTGGAGAAGAGGCGGGAAAAGGTGGGGGATAGAGTGGTAGGAGCTGGAGGCGGAGGAAAGCATCTCTGATTCCTCCTCCGCCAACGTTGGCATTCCCAGCACCATTTCCGGCTTCAATCAATCTTTTACTCCATTGGCTACTAGTGACCTTGGCTAGTAATGCATTTGACAGACCTTTCTTAGCAGGGCATAAAATGGAGAATTCGTTAAGTTATTTCATTACTCTTACAACAATTTATTGAAAGGTATTGAAGGCCCAGAAAGGTATTGAAGTAATGAGGAGTATTGGTACCTGAGGGTGGGCTAATGAGGTAGAGGGATCGGAGATGTTGAGGCTTTCAAGGAGACTGTTGAGGACGGCCTGTTTGATCTTATACTGGCGCATGAGTCGCAGCCTCTGCTGCAGTGTGAAAGTACGAATGCGGTTCATCTGCAAGGTTCCTCTGAGATGATGGGAGAAAGAGAAGTAGTGGAAACTGTGGACTAGCCTGTCTCCCGTAGGACTCCCACAGGCGCTCAGTCTGTCTGGAGCCGTAGTCTCGAACGCGGCCCATCTGGTGCTGGTAGGAGTCGCGCATGGAGTCGATGCCCGCCTGCACGGACTCCATCTGTTGGGCTTTGTAGTTGGAGAAGCTGAAAGAATGGCTGCTGGTGAGGCGGGTGAAAGAGGAGATGGCGTGAACCGCTCAGAGTGCGAAAGATAGCCGGAGCGGATCTGCTCCGATCGGTAGGAGTAGTTGTCGCGGATGGCTTGCATGCGCGAGTTGTACTCCTCCTGCAGCACTTCCATCTGACGCTGCCGGTACTTCTCCAGCGCCTCCAGCATCTTCTTCAGCCGGCTCGTGTTCTCCATCTTCAATCTGCCCTTCCTTCCTTAGTTCTTCTCATGAGTAAAGGGAAGTGATGTGAACCCGACGAAGTCGCCAGAGAAGGATGGAGCGGATGCTGGCCCAGATGACATTGAGCGAGAAGAAGCCCAGCGCCGTGGCCACGCCACAGAATATGCTGTAGATGTACACCTGACAATCAGCATCACTCATCTACTCATTACATAGCCAGAGGATGCGTGAACGTTGATGGTCCAGAAATCGTAGTCGAGGTAGAGGAGGACGGTGGCGTTGGCGCTGCCCATTTCATTCTCCGCCTCGCACAGGAACTCTCCCGTCGACTGCGCCGTGAGTCTGCGGTCGGAATAAGTTGCTGACTGAGATGTGAATGGATGAGAGGGAACCCAATGACGTAAAGGGAGCCGGAAGGGAGGGGCATGGCGGTCATTGGATGGCCGGTGGAAGCCTCGTGGAAGTGAATCGGCGGGGCCGGCCCTGACCAGCTGCCAATCAGTTGCCTTTCTCCTCCGCCCACGCTCCACCACCGTACCTGTTCATCCAGAATCATTTTCTTCTTTCACCTCACTGCAGGGATGAGAGGAGGGAGTGAAGAAGAGAAGAGGAGGGAAGACCGTGGGGCTGGGGCTGGCCATAGACGGGACAGCGAAGACTGGCGTTGGCGTAGATCCGCCCTCTGGCCTTCAGCAGTGGCTGAGTGAGAGCGAAGGAGCAGTCCGTCTGGTTCGGGGACTGCTGGAAGACGGGCTGGCCAGCCTCGCCCGCTGGCTCCGCGCACGTCACGTTCACTGCCCTTGACAGCCTACAGTCCACCTCATTCCTTCCACCTTGCTTTGATGAAAGCCGAACCTGAAGGACTGCTGAAGCCCAGAGCGCCAGCTGAGATGGCAGGGGTGACAGTGCATGGGGTTGCCAGCCATATCCAAGCTGAGGTAGGCGTTGGCCTCTTGGAAGAAGTCTTTCGGCAGTTCGACGAGGGCGCAATCGCTGAGATTCAGCCTGGCCAAGCCCGGACGCAAGCGGCCCAGCAGTGCCTCCAGTCTCTGGTTCCCTGCCAAGCTTAGCCGGCGCAGACGAGGCGGTAGGACGCTCAAATCAAGCCAGAGCAGCCGATTCCTGCTCAGTTCCAGCTCTGAGAGAGCGGCCAGGTCGGCAAAGTCGCCTGAGCTCAGCCTCTCCAGGCCGTTGTCGCTGAGGTCCAGCATTCGCAGCCTAGGGCAGGCGAGGTGGGGGAGGTGGGAGAGATGGGCCTGGGCGAGGCTGAGGCGGAGGAGGAAGGGAAGCGTGAGCGAGGCGTGGAGCAGAGGATTGTGACTGAGATCAAGGCTCTGCAGGCTGGTGGAGAGGAGGGAGATGTGGGAGATGGCGTTGCGGGAGAGATTGAGGCGGCGAAGAGAGGGCGGGAGGGAGGGGAGGCAGAAGTTGCCGTGCAGGAGATTGAGGCTGAGGTCTAGCGTCCGGAGGCGCTGGGAAGGGAGGCTGGGGCAGGAGGAGAAGGAAAGCTGATTGCCGCTGGCGTTGAGGGGATTCCAGGTTAGGCAGCGCAGTCAAAAGCTGGGCCAGTGTGCTGAGGTTGGCGATGGCGTTGCCGCTCAAGTCCAGACGCCGCAACTCGGGCAGATCAGGCGAGCCCTGCATTAAAATCGTAGTAAAAAAACTTTTTTTCAAAAGTTAATTATTTTTCGACAAAAATCATTTCACCCATCCGAAAATCGTCCGAACTTTGCGAAGTGGAGCAGATTTCTAACTACACACCTAAACTAAGAAGGTATTGTAGATTTCAATCGATATTTAAGTCGTGACATTCTATCATTCTGTCACATAGATATGAACAATGAGCAAGCTGTATTGCAACCTTGAAGGCAGTGAGCCAGCCGCCTTTGACAGTAAGGCTTCTGAGGCTACTAGCGTTTGCCAGAAGAGCCCAGTTGAGCTCCTCCTCGGCCCAGCTGAAGGCCAAGGAGCTGTGGGAGGCATTGAGCAGGGGCCCCAGTTCCTCCGGCCTCAGCCAGGCACAGTTGAGACGCCCAGAGTCCTCCAGACAGGAGCTGGCCAGAGCGATGAGGCAGGGGAGGAGCTGCAGAGGCCTCATGTGGACTGAGACGTCGATGGTGGTCCGATCGACGTCGAGGTGTCTTTTGGCCTCCCCAGCCTCCTTCCCTCCCACAGGCCCTGCGCCCTCCGCCTATGCCCCAATGAGAGCCTCTCGCCTGCGCATCCTAGCAGGCAAGCAAGGCAAGCCCTGCCAAACCCCGCTGCTTTGCAGCATTTTCGAATTGCATTATTCTTTTTGTGACCTCTTCTCAGCTAGTTTATTGTGTTTATCAAAAAATGAAGGAAACGGTCATGGAAGCCAGAAAAAATACAATATCACATCGGCGCTTGGCACGTGCATTGATTGAATGGCAAAATACAAATAAAATTGCACTCATATTTGTTCCTGCTTCTGTGCTCAGTGTCGCGTAAATCGGGTGCTGGGATAGTAGTGCTGGGTGAGAGGGCAGAGTTGGGGATGCCGAAGGCAGAGCGGGTGCAGCAGGGCTCCACTGGGATAGCGCACCACCTCCGCTTCCACCAACTCCGAGCCACACACAGCGCACATCCTGCACCAACCACTCCTAAACACTCTCCTCTCTGGGGCCTCAGTAGGAATGATACGAAGTGTCATTGATGAAGGCTGGGGTGTTGCGAAGCAGTGCAAGACGGCAGCGAGAGTGTAGCAGTTGGGCTGAGCCCAGTGCTCTGGCCAATTCCGCCCTCCGAGCATCCTCGGCCTTCCGTAGGGCCGCCAGTTGGAAGTAGGGCTCCAGCTGTTCCAGGCTCAACTCCGCCGGCAGCTTGGCCAGAACCTCCTCCATCTCCACCTCCGCCCCCGAGTTCAGCAGGACCAGCAAACGCTCCCCACAGTCCTCCCTGAACTCCGGTGGATTAGCTAAAGCAATGAAATGGGCTAGAGCTGAGGAGAACTGGCGCAGCAGTAGGCGGAAGAGGGCTTTGTGAAGGGTGCGCCGGAGGGGGCGGCTGGCAGATTCACAGACAACGTCGACGTACTCCTCGGCCGCCGTCGTGTCGCCGTCCCTGCCCACCAGCAGCTCCAAGGCTCCCGCATGGTCGCCCAGCTGTCCAATACGCCCTTGTTGATGCCAGGGAGGGGGGAATGGCAACCTTTCCCTTGAGGAAGGCAGCCTCGGTGGCGAGGTTGGGGCGAGCGGTGAGAAGTGCGAGGATGGCCGCGGTGTCGAAGCCAGTCTGCTGGAGCAGGAAGCGGCGTAGAGGAATCCTCATCGACTCCTCGCCCTCCTCGATGAGGCGGACCCAGGTATGGACCAGCTCTTCTCCATGCTCGCTCTGCAAACGAAACAAATCCACCGGATATTCACATTCATTCAATTGGACCGCGAGGCCATGTATGGCAATGGCTTCGGACAGAAAGGCTGCCAATAGACGAGGCTGGTCTGGCTTTCGAAGCAAATCCAGCAGGGGCAGCACCAGAGTTTCGTCGTCTGATAGCAGAGAGAGAAACTAAATTGACCTAATTTTATTGAAGGTTCTTTTTGCAAAAAAATTACCTTGGATGCCAGAGATTCGCTGTGCTTTAACAGCCATTCACAATTGATTAGAATATCTTCTGGCTTGCCTCTGAAATAGTGACCGAACATTTAGCCATTTACGGTTGTAAATGAAGAACTGCTGAACCGTTGAAGCAATGGAAAAAGAGCCTGAAATCCTTGAAAATGAGGGTCAAGTATGGAGCCAATTTCCAACTCCCGCCAGATTTCGAATGCCTCTTTCGTATCTCCAAGCCAATGCAAGGTCAAAGCCTTCAAGTTGTTCTCTTTGACAACAAAAAGTGGATTCCATGAGCATTACCAAAGCATGATAGTGCTCTGAGGATTTTAGCCAGCAACGAAACTGATCCATAGGGACTTTTGATGCAAGCTGAGAAAGTAATGAAGGGAGATCAGGGTCGCCACAAACAGCTGCAGCTTTCAGCAAACTTTCTTCTAGTTCCTGCAGTTTATTTTACTGGAATTAGGAATTGGGCTATTGGATTTACAGATCTGTAGGACGAGGTCCACGGCAGTGAGCGAGCTTGGCGAAGAAGTTTCACCAGGAAAGACCAAACCTCATCCTGCAAGATATTTTGTGCATTATTTTATGTTTATTCTGCGAAATGCTGATATACCTTTCAAGAGTTCTAGCAAAATTGGACAATAGTTGAAAAATTGAATACCTCGGGAAGCTGAAGGCTTTCGATGTTGGGCAAAGAGTGCAGTGGTGGGTTGGCTGCTCTTTGAAAGCTTGAGTCTTCCGAAATTATGTTAGGATACAAGCTCATCACCTTCAAACCAAATCAATTCCTAAGCGCAACAATTGACCAGTATGACCTCTCTGAGATCAAGCTCACTGCTCAACGCCTGCTCCAATGCTTCGTCCCATGCCGCCTCCTTCATTGACACAAACACGCTCATCGCCTCCACTCGCTGCAGCACCTTCAACTCTCCCATTTTCACTGTCAAGCCTTTGTCATCCTTGGACAGTCCTTACGGAAATCGCAATTTCCGGCTCATTCCCGGTTTTCAGGGCAAGACGGGCCATTTGACGCGCCTCTTCCAGCTGCCCTTCTGCCAACAGCTCTTCCATCTCAATTCTTCATTTTTAACATTTACAGAAAGAAAGAGCATCTTCGCAAAGACACCTGCTGCTTAGAAGAACGGAGGCGGAGGCGATAGATGGAGCGTTGGCTGGCCACGTAAAGTTGGCCTTCAACGGTGGATAAATTTATCTTTCATGACGACACCTCAGACCTGACTGACCTTCGCAGTTCTCCACAGAAACGCCGCTGCTTAGTGGAAGCTCCTGCTTCAGCTTATTCTCCACCACGCTTCAATCTCACATTTGCCTTCCTCATCCCCAGCAGTGAGAACCAGAAGGTGACCTGTGAACACTGATGGCCTCCTCCCCAACAGCGATGATGTAGGGATAGTAGAAGGCGGCTTGGCGGAGGCCCTGAAGAGCCCAGTGGAAGGGCGCCCTGCGGGAGCCGCCGTCCTTGGAGACGAAGACTCCCAGACCCTCCATGCCGGCCACCACGAACTCCTCCTGCAACAGCCTTTCATCCCCACCCACTTCTTCCCTCCCCTCCCAGCCTTGTCCACTCTAGCGACCACTGGAGCGCAGTCGTTGCTGTGGAAGGGGAAGAGCGGCAGCGTGAGGGCCTGGCCAATGTCGTGGCAGTAGTAGCTGGACGGGGTGGCGAAGCACAGAGCGCTCCCGTCCAAGCCCTGTCAGGTGAGAGAGGGGCTGTGAGAGGTGGCTAAAAAAGGGACGGAGAAACCAGGGCGAGTGGAGCAGCCTGGACACTGATGTCCTTGATGAGCTGGATTTCGGCAGAGGCGGTGATGAGGGCAAGGCGGATGAGGCCGGCCCCGTTGCGCTCCCGCCCATAGCAGCCGAATGCTACCTGGATCCTCGCCTTTGTAATTCTAAGATCAGAATTAAAAACTTTTCTATATGTCTAAAAATTAGATTATGCAAATACCTTGCTTATTATTGAACAAGAGGCCAAAAGCTAAAACAGAGCAGCTTTAAAACCTAAGTTTGAATAAAAAATACACCTTGCTGTCAAGCTTTGACAAAAATAGAAAAATTCGAATCTGGAAAAAGGAACAGTTTTTTTTGCAAAACTCAATTTAGTCATAAAACTGTGCGGCTTTCAAATGGAGGAACTTTTATTGTAAACTGAAGATATAACTAAAGTAATTTTGAGTGATAAAAATAAAAATCTAATTTTGAACGCTACTGCACTTATATTTTTCAAAATAGCGTTTATGGAAAAAGAGTTGGTATATTGATTACTTTAGATTACGAAATTATTTAATTCTCGGTTTAGATTACATTCGATTAGCTCAAATCAATGACAAATTATGCACGGCAAGCGGTAACCTGGACTGAGAAAGGGTCTTCATCTGGGCCGCCGAATGCAGTGGAGGGGTTTTCGCTTGCTGCGAAGCAGGTCACATGGCGCATTTTCTTTCGTCCTTCTGATTCCTGCCACAAATTATTTCTCTTTGCTCCAAAAAATTCCGAGCAATTTTAAAGTTAACCGAGAGATCGTGCAAATTGAGCAGATGAAACTGGTGATCGCACAGTACAAAAAGAAGGCCTAAAGCAGAGGCGGAGCCCAACCCATCGATGCTGCCTTTCTTCAATAAATTTCCCTCTTAATTTTCAAATCACGGTTTCCAATCCGTTAACCAAATTTGTCTTCGCCCAAAAGTCCGCGTCAATGCAGCCGTCTCCCTCTGAGTCCCGGATAGAATAGGCCACGATATCCCTGAGAAGAAGCAAGGAATCTGCTTATGTTCTGGGCAGTTCAGTTATGGTACCCAAGCTGGTGGCCGACGAAGATGGTATTTCCCGCACTAGAACCAAATCCTCAGAAAACAATTTTAGCTGGGTTCGAAGCCTAACCCATGAAGTGAGGTGATGAGGTCTTCAGATCTGTACTTTCGCTCTATTTTGCAGAGACTGAACACGCCCTTGTCAGACATGTTCTGAACTGAAACTTTGACGATAACTTCAAATTGTGCAGTTTCTGACATATATTTGAGAATAAATGCTCATTTGAGTCCTAAATCCTTAGGAGCGAGTTAAACACACATTTATTGGCAAATAAGCAATGTGGCGGCAACCAAGGAATGCATACGGAATCAAGGTAATCAGGCTGTCCAAAGTGCACAATGGCTAATAATATCATGAAAGGAAGGATCATCAAGGAAGGAAGCCGTTGTGCGTAAGTTGACTCGTAAAGTAGGGCATATCTTTGTGTCCAAGTCTGGGAGAGGCAGAAATTGATTTTGGCAGGTCCCTGGGAGCCGAGCTTTGCCAATCAGCTGCAAGCCTTGGCAACGCGAATCAAACACAATCCCCTCCTCACAGTGAAACTTTTGATCGCCTTGAACTGAAGTGGAATGAAAGCAAACTGTGTGTGTGTGTGGGTGGCTGGAATGAAAGCACAGAAAAAGCTTGCATCGGGCAACAAATAGGTCAGGGAGCAGAGAATTGGGTTGAAGGGGGACTAGGATGGGCTCTCCCCGACGGGGTCCACGAGGGCAGTGTTGGCGTTGGCCACGTCCTCCTCCCACTCCGCCTCCTCCACACCCTCCATGGCATCCTGCTCCAGCCCACGTCCATCACCGGCACCGTCCATTCGCGCAGACACCGCCGAAATGAGCTGTGCACCGAGATCAAATTACAATCCCCTAGTGAATGCTCAAGGAAAGGCTTACATCCTCCTTGGTGGCCACTTTGCAGTGGGGCTCCTGAGGTAGGGTCTGGCTGGGGACTTCCTTGATGGCTTTCTTGATGGCAGGCGGTGGTTGAGCAGTTGCGGCGTCCTCCAGTTCTGGATAGAGGAGCGCCATGCCAGAAGGGCGAAGGTCTTCGAATACTGGGCCGCTTATCTGTCCGTCGAACCTGATAAGTGGTGGATTGAAATGATGTTGCATAATGGGATGTAGAGTGAGGCAGACCATTGAGAGGCGGTCCCGGCGGGGCTCCAGCGGGCGATGGCGGGTGGGAAGATGTCGTTCTGGAACTTGTCCGTGTGGCGACGGGGCACGGTGAAGGAGAGTGGCTGGATCTCGTTCAGCGTGAGACGCCAGCCTTTCGCGAACTCCACTCGTCCAACGTCGCATTCACGCTTGCTGTGCAGAGCCAGACCCTGCAGGGTGGGCTGGTGAAAGAAGGAGTGATGGCATAGGAATGGAGCACCTGATGAGGCTGTGGAGATTTGAAGGAGGGGATGTCGAGGAACCAAGGAGCCTCTGGAACTACTTCGAACATGTGCAGGCTAACGTCACCCTAAAAATGACATTTTCAAGCCTGAATGACAATTTATCTGGAAAAAATTGACGAAATTTGCTTCATATGTTTCTAGGCAGGGGTTTTACTACGAACCTTGCCGGTGAGGAAGGCAATGTTGCTGTCGTAGTCGTAGTGGGGCACGAGAAGAACCGAGGACTGGTCAAAGTCTCGCTTCCCAGCCTGTTCCAGGCTATCTGCCTGGAAAAGGCTCACTTCACGCTGAGAGCTCCTCAAATCACCTCCTTCTTCCACCCATTCTTCACAACTTCAAAACCCAGCCCTACTTGCTGAAGCCAGAGAGCAGGATGAGGGAGTCCCCGCAGACCCAGAGCAGACGCGCGGCCTTGATGCTCGCCAGCACTTTCGACTCCTTCAAAGCATCTCCCCATCACCCCTTAGCTACACTCACCCTAAACAGAGGCAGACCTTGACGGGCTTGGCAGAGCGCAGGGGCTGGAAGACGCGGAGGAAGGCGTCCTTGGCGGCCGTGGCGAGGGCCTGCCCGTCCGCGGACCAGGCAAGGCTGAGGATGGCCTTGGGGTGCTGCAGGCGAATGCGAGGCACCGGCTCCTCCCTCCCGTCCACCTCCCACAGCACCACCTCCCCGTCCACCGCCGCCGTAGCCAGCAGCCCCGCGGCCACCGGGTTCCACTCCAGCGCCACCACCTTGCAGCTGTGTCCTGTCATAGAACAACATTCTTCACTAGCTCTTCTAGGGAGGAGTAGAGGGATAGGACCGATCCAGGAGAGCTGTGGCTCATTGACGAGCTCTTGGATGCCGTCCTCCGGGATGCGCCATAGGTTGATGACGCCGGTGTCCAGGCCGACAGCGAGACGGGCGGCGTCGAAGGGGTCCCACTTCAGGTCGCCCAGGCCGGCCCCGTTCTCCAGGCCGGGGATCACCCCGTCCGCCACCTTCAGTCAAACACTCCCTAGAAAGCCAGGTACCATAGAGTCATTAGAATATCACTTTCTGAGGCTGAGAGAGATCGAAGACAGCTACGAGGCCAGAAGCCCCAGCCATGGGCACAGCAGCCCAGTCGGCGGAGACGCAGAAACCGCCGCACTCCAGCGCCAAGGCCGTGTTCACCTTCCGCAGGTTGTAGAAGATCTTGGCCTTCGCCGTCTCCAACTTCACCGAGGTGTGCTTGAACTTCGTGCGTCGGTCTGCGGGCATCAAGCATCTCAGGGCCTGGAGGAAGAAGGTGAGGAGGAAGAGGAGAGCATACTGCCGAAGAGGGTGTTGGGGAGGGCGGCGATGGAGTTGCGGTTGGCGATGGAGTTGGGGCGGCCGTTGTCCAGGGTGGAGCGGAGCTGGACCTTGGGCACGGGCAGGGGCTGGAACTCGCTCCTGGGTCGGTCTGCGTAGGACTCGAAGATGTCGATCTTTGACGGTCGTCCATTCTCTTTCACTTCATCTTCTTCGTCCGTGCTCTGGAGAGAAGATGGCTGAGGTGCTGGGTAATTGGGCTGGAATTGAAGTGACCTTTGGCTTGCCAATGCCGTTGAGCTTGCCGCGGAACGCGACCTCTGCATTGGCTGCCTTCTCACCATTGACGGCGTTTCCATTCGTCGCATGATTCCCATTCGACATGCTTCCGTTGAGAACAGGCTGGAATGAGTGTATTCAGTTTTGAAGGGAAAAAAAGGCAAAGCTTTGAAGATTGCGGCATTGAGAGCTGAAAGCAAGACCTTAGGTGAGAGTGGTGGTTTCTTGACAGGCACTTCCTTGGCTGGAGTGGCAGACTGTTTGGCCGTCTCTGCCTTGATGTTCAAAGACACAGCTTCCACTGGCTCCTTGTCCACCTATTTGCCCCTTCATTGTGCAACTGATCGCAAAGAAGGTAAAATGGAACATTGTGAGCGAGGGCGGGATCCAGGCTGTAGCGAGGATTGGGGTTGCTGAGGCCGGAGAACCAGGCGCTGCCCTTGCTGCCAGGCGTGAGGGAGGCGGTGGGCGGGAAGAGCTCCGGCAGGAAGTCCCGGTAGGTCTGCAACTCCCCCCCCCAAACATCCAGACTCCATCCACAGACGCAAAACCGCAGAGCACCTTGCGGGGTACGACGCAGGCGATGGGGTTGAGAGCGTTGCGGGTGAGCTGGAGAAGACGGTCTACCTCTCCCTGCATCACCTCCAGACTCCACTTGGGCAGCAGGCAGGCGCCCAGGGTCTGGTCAGCGGAGTTCTGGCTCCCGACTGCAGAGGGGCTGGATTGCAGGTGAAGGTGGTGAAGAAGAGGATGGGGAACCTTCGCCGAAGTAGGGGGCCTTGTTGAGGAGCTCGCAGAGGTGGATCTTGTTGCTGCCCTTCCCGGCCAGGAAGATCAGCTTCGTGTCCGGGTCGTAATATGGCAGCAGCAGTCTACAATACTATATTCTTTCAGCAGCAGTCAGCTATTCGGCCCAGTGCGCAGACCAATAGGAAATACAAGTTCCGCTTTCCAAAATACTGTTCAACCATAGACTGTATATAGAACCAGCGACTCTACATTTAGAGTAGTTATATAATACGTCAATACAGTCTCCATGATAGAACCTAAATAATGGTTACATTTGAGAAACAAAGATATTGGTCTTCAGAATAAAATATTGTTATTGGGGCCGTGCGAGCGGAGCGGAAGCACGGTCCCCTCTTAGCGACCAACACACTCTATTACGGCTTTTGAAAACATGATTGGCTACCAAATATTCCGTGGGCATGTTACAATGCTATGAGTAGGCTCAACGGATGCAGCAGACACAGAGCTTTAATTAAAAAAAAGTTTGCCAAATTTGGTTGAGAATTGGGCAAGTTATGGCCAAAAAACTTTTTAAAAAGTGTCCGTCCGTTATCCGTCCGCCGTGCGCCGTGCGCCGTCCGCCGTACGTTCTCACCGGGAGGCATACTGGCAATATCTGGGGCTCCAGTCTCAACGTCACTATAGTATATCGACCCTGGAGGGTGGCCTGGTGGGTCCAGAATTTTGATTTTCGACCTCCTTTATGCCGAAATTGACGTTGGAAAGTTGATTGAACGTAAGGGGGGACCCTTACAAAAAAAATCGAAAATCTTGAATAACTTTTTCCAGGATGCTCGGAATTAAAAAACAAGCACAGATTCGGAATCCTGGCAAAAAACTACACAAAACCTGCCTATAAAACATTAAAATTTTGAAAAAAAATTTTGACCATTTTTGATCTATAGGGTTCACTGTAATAATCCTAAAAAAGATATGCTGCCCAGTGGCGATGGTTTAAGTTAATTTTGAGTCTAGATATGAAACCGGCTCAAAAAATAGATACGATTTGATACCAAACAACCATAGGTGCAAATCTGGTCTTCATGGGCTTCTACCAGGCCGTGCTGTACAAGCAGCTCATCATCAAATTCGTCTTGGGGCATTTTAAGGGGTTTTTGGCCTCAATAACTGCACCATATAGGTACATTGGGGCGTAGATTACGAATCTTTTGTCCATTTGCTTTCACATTGTCTTCATGGGCTTCTACCAGGCCATGGTTTACAAGCAGCTCATCATCAACTTCATCTTGGGGCATTTTAAGGGGTTTTTGGCCTCAATAACCACACCATATAGGTACATTGGGGCGTAGATTACGAATCTTTTGTCCATTTGCTTACACATTGTCTTCTTGGGCTTCTACCAGGCCGTGGTGTACAAGCAGCTCATCATCAACTTCATCTTGGGGCATTTTAAGGGGTTTTTGGCCTCAATAACAGCACCATATAGGTAAATTGAGGCATAGATTACGAATCTTTTGTCCATTTGCTTAAATATTGTTTTCGTGGGCTTCTTCCAGGCCATGGTGTACAAGCCCCTCATCATCAACTTCATCTTGGGACATTTTAAGGGGTTTTTGGCCTCAATAACAGCACCATATAGGTAAATTGGGGCGTAGATTACGAATCTTTTGTCCATTTGCTTACACATTGTCTTCATGGGCTTCTGCCAGGCCGTGGTGTACAAGCCCCTCATCATCAACTTCATCTTAAAGCATTGTATTGGGCGTTGGGCTGTTTATTGGCCTTTGGCTGTTCAAATTGGATGAAATTACTGAAATTGTGAATCTCCGCTTCAGTGTTTTTTCACTCTTAGCTGGTCTCTTTATAATGCTTGTAATCAAGTTAGCTTGGGCATCAAGGTAATGAAATTTATTTGATTCATCTTATCATGAAACTAGCTTGGGCTCTAAGGCAATGAAATTAATTTTGAAACTCTTATCATGAAATTATACTTACAATATTTTGAACCTCTAAAGAGCTAAGAAAGCCCAGAAAATTTTGTTCACCTTAGGATGTATGTTTAGATAGAGATAAAAATAAAAAAATAAACATTGGTTAACATTTAGAAAAACAATGAAAATATGTTGCAATAAAAATATATTATTTTGAAACAATAATTTTATTAGTTTTCCCAGCTTTTTGTTTTTGCTACCAACAGCATTTGTTTAAATTATTTAAAGCTTTTCATGCTGTTCGAGGACTTTAACCTGCCAAAAAAATTACAATATTACAAATGTCAAAATTTTCTGGGCTCTCTTAGCTCTTTAGAGGTTCAAAATATTGTAAGTATAATTTCATGATAAGAGTTTCAAAATTAATTTCATTGCCTTAGAGCCCAAGCTAGTTTCATGATAAGATGAATCAAATAAATTTCATTACCTTGATGCCCAAGCTAACTTGATTACAAGCATTATAAAGAGACCAGCTAAGAGTGAAAAAACACTGAAGCGGAGATTCACAATTTCAGTAATTAATACATCTCATGAAACATCTGCTTGCTTGGTACGATTTGTTCAGCGCTTTTTGGTCCTCAGTCAAGTTTGGCACCAACCCTGTGGCCTGCTCGAAAGGCTGGACGTGCAGTGGCTTGGCGAACTGTCGCCGATCGTACAGGTACAGCTCTCGCGCTCGCATCTCAACCCCCGCACTCTTTCAGCCCACCGACACTCTGGCAGCCAGAGCAGACCTTGGAGAAGCCGGAAGTGATGATGCGGCCTTCTTGGCCCAGGCAGAGGACGCGGCCTTCGCGGCCCTTGCCCTGGTGCACCTCCTGGCTGCTGGCCACGGGCTCAGGGCCCGCGCGCGGGTCGAAGATGGCCAGGGCGTTGCTGGCTCGCTCCTGGGCCACCAACTCGCGCCCATCACCCGACCAGGACAGGCTGCCCACCTTCTCGCCCCAGCTCACGCCTCAAACGCTCCGTCTTTCTCAGCTCTCCATCTCTCATAGCATGGAGACTGTATTGACATAAGCTCAGTATAGAGTCTATGCTCAAGTCAATCTAGAAAGAAGGTGGATGGAGAGAGGAAGGGAACGTGAGTGAATTTTGGAAGCGGCTAGGTCGAGGAGGGAGAATCCGGCGTGGTGGCCGACAGCCAGGACGTCAGAGGCGGCGGGGTTGGGAGCGAATGCATCGCCGCCCAGCTCCTCGCCCAGTTCGATGCTCTCAGTCGCAGTGCCGAGAACCCCGCCGTAGCCCAGGCTCTCGTCATCC
This sequence comes from Ptycholaimellus sp. GST1_10, assembly GCA_030248095.1. Taxonomy (NCBI): domain Eukaryota; kingdom Metazoa; phylum Nematoda; class Chromadorea; order Chromadorida; family Chromadoridae; genus Ptycholaimellus; species Ptycholaimellus sp. GST1_10. Next base: position 17,824 of record JASANA010005281.1, read on the forward strand.
GCGTTCAGGCGCCAAAGTTTCACCTAAAGCATGGCTTTTATTTCATGCTGCTTCGTTGCGTAATTTTTGGTTCCCGACATTGCATTGTTGATGAATAGCAGGAATTGATGTCTAGAGAGAGCGCTAACAGGCTCAGAGCGCGCAGTGGTGGCAAGAAGGTCGTTGTGGAAGGGCAGAAAAGTGAAGTCCGCCACTTGCTCTGCAACAGCTCATTTAGGCTTCTTTCCCACATGCCTTGCATCCATTATCTCTCATCTGAACTGTCATCTTCGTCGCATGCCGATGGCAAAGCTCTAATAGCTGTTTTTCAGCCATAGCTGGAAGGGATAGTTGGGAAGAGGGAAAAAGAGGGAACCAGTGTGGGCGCATAGGATGGAGAGGGAGTCTCGAGTTTTGCGTCCGCGAGCGTCCTGTCGTAGAAGTCCCAGTTTTCCGCCTCCAATTCCACGGCCCATTTTATTCACCCGCCGCGGCGTGGAAACTGGGGGGCAAGGCAAAAGCGGGCGGTTATAGGCGGCTGGGCATAAAGAATGACTGGGCTGGCCAGGCTCATTGATGCAAATCGAAGGGCTGTTGGAGCCAGAGGGCTTCTTCTCCTTGCCGCGCTCCCCATCTTGAGAGCAAGTGCATTTCCCCTCACTCTCTGCCCTCCTAACCACAACCCCTATTCTCCGCTTCTTTATGACACTACGCATACTGCTCCTCCAACCCACTATATGCCCCTGCCTACTAGCACTGACCATACTTAGTCATCGCCTATGCTTCTACTCCCATATTTGTCATTTCCTCATCGGCCATAGGCTATCGCCAAGTTTGTGCTTTGTCTTAGTTGGCTCACACTCGAGAATTGGAATCGGAAGAGTAGGTAGTAATAGTGGGTGATGGATGGAGGTGTTTAGAGTTGATGTGTGGTTGGTTTCCGGCTTCCGTACCAAGCGCCTCCCTCCGTAGGGCAAGGGGAGTTGCGTGAGAATCCGCGCCTTGCCCTCTCCTTTTCCACACACACTTCTGCCCTGCCCTACTCACCCCATCCCCTTGCCCTCTTGTGCCCAATACCCGCACTCATCTCCCTGCCCCTCCCGGCATATCATCCAATGTTTTCAGGACCTATCCCTATCCAATAGCTCCAGCTGTCATTTATTAATAAGGTTTTTGGGCAATACATCTTTTGAAAGAGTAAAATGTAAACTTAGGAAATGCTAGAATGAACCTTCGCCATCGATGTGGAAAGCGGTGAAAGTGTGGCCAGCGTGAATGCCGTTGTTGGTGCAGCTGAGACCGCCAATCGGCAAATCCGTCACGCAGTCCTGTCAACCGCTTCTCTTCAGTCCCTCAGCTGCCAGTCGTGAAGGGCATTGTTGGCACCTCCCGCTTGGGGGTCTTGGGATGCGTGTTCTTGAACTTGGAGGCCGCAAATCGACCGGCCATGCTTCAGGCCACCTGCTTTTTCTCTTACTGCCTGGAACAAAAGGCTTCCTTGCCTCCCATTCAAACTGCTCCATCTTCTTCCGCGCTGTGGCAAAAACAGTTGGCGTCAGTCCGCGGCTTGCACCGCCGCAAAAAGCCTCCTTAGCGCCGCCCAAATTGACTGCGCAGGAGTGGGGGGCGCGGACGGTAGTTGAATTTTGCATGCGTAGGGGCTGACGGGGGGGCTTGAGAGAGGGGCCGCTGGGCAGGAGTAGATTGGAGGAGTCCCGGAGGAGCGCTTCCGCTAATCCACCCCCATGGCCCACTCCGCCTCTCCACATCCACACTCACTCCGTTTAGCCGCCCCCGCTTAATTCCTTCCCTCACCGACCCTAATCACTCCATTCCCACACACTAGGCCCCCCACCCAGGCCACTAGCCCCTCCCCCTTTCCCCCGTCGGCCACAGGGTGACAACAATTTATCCGCGCGGCGGACAAGTGCCCCCCAAAGCCGCTCCTCAATTTGACCCCCCCACCCGACCAGGGCCCCATTGATTCCTCCTGGGGGCCGCCTGCACACACACACATTCACTCACACAGAGAGCCTCTTCTGAGCAGACTTGCCGAAAGGCGGCGCGCGGGGAGCGCGACAAGGAGGGGAGGGAAATCAGTGTAGCGGGCACTTGCCTCCCAGCCGACAGACGCTTATCCGTCGCCCCACTCCACTCCAAAGCCTAACTAAGCGCCCAGACTCCTGGGAACCCTCCCCAACCACCGACAACTCCTCACTCAACCGCACCCTGCGCCTATGCCTAGTCTCTGTCTTCCCAGTCTGCCTACATTTGGAAGCGATGAGGCTCTATTGTATCCCACTGTATACGCTGTCAACAATCCCACCTAGAGCCCTGATGATGCATGGGATCTTGGGCGGAGGAGGTGGGCAAGATTAGCCCATCAATGCCTTCTCATCAGGGCAGGATTAGGCCCCTCTCCCCCTGGGCAGGCATAAGCAATGCCCTGTTTACTCAGTGTCCCCCACTCCTTCTATTTGTCCTCCACTCCTGCCTTGGAGAAACCGTTCTCGATTACCGGCTAAGCTCGCGCGAAAAATGGACAAAAATTGCAGGCATGTAGTGGAACTGGTTCAACAGGATGGAGAGTGAGATGAGAATAGGTGGAGCATGAAGAGTAGGGCGGGATGAGAGGGGTATGGCATCGGCAGCTGCTCTGCCTCGCCCTATTGTCCTCGGCGGCAGGCTTCGGCTGTCCGCGCGGTTGCGCCTGTCACAGCGACCTCATCATCTGCTCCTGTCAACAGCTCCCTGGTTCCCTTCCCTTTTCACAATCCCTGCCTCACTTCCCCGGCTAATACTAGGCCCAATTGAGATGGAGAGCAATCGCTGGTGCTGCAGCCCTTCCACGGCCTGGAGTACATCTCTCGCATCTACATCCACTCCTGCCAATCGCTCCACATTCCTGCCGTTGCCTCCTCAGCCTCCACTCGCCTAGTTTCAAACAGTGGAGGCCTATAGGACACATTTGCGGGACTGGCGGTTGGCGAGTAAAAGCGAAGGGCGAAATGCTCCGTTTTTTACTCACTGAAACGACTGCACCAGGCCACAAAAAGGAAGAAGTTTGAGGGCAAATGTAGAAAGCGCAAAAGAATGGACTTGGCGCGGATTCGAACCCAACATTCCACTTTACATCATCCCCGCCAACCAACTGCGCCACTGAGGCGGTGACAATGGAATGAGAATAAGCCTGTAAATGAAAGAAGCCCAAATAAGACAAGGCTGAACAATAGTATGAGCATTTCTTCGCGAAATCACATTGAGTCCTAAAGCCAGAGAAAGCTTAGAAGGCAATTTCAAGCTGGCTTGGAAAAAAAGGCTGGTGAACAAATATTGCTGATAAAGCTAGAACAATCAATGCGTTTTGCTAGCTATCAAACCTAAATTCTGTTGGACCAATAGAGGTGAAGGAGTTTCAGTGGAACCATGAAATAGCGGATGGTAAATGGTGTGAGTGGGCTGAGCGTTGGAGAGAGTGGCTGTCAGCAAATCGGAAAGGCAAATAAGACGCATGAGGGGAGAAGGATAGGGAGGCAGGCCAAGGCGGAGCGCCAGGTTTCTGGGCCGCCCCTACTGGCCAGAGGCTTTCGAGGCTCGCAGCTCGGTGCTAGGCTGCGCCCACTCCTGCCTCCCCCATACAGCTGAAGGATGGGTGGATAGGTGGAAGAGGGGAGGTAGGTGATGGGCCATGAGAGGCATATAGAGATTGGAGGCCTGTGCATAAAAGCATGGTGAAATAGAGGCTGTTCTTGAGCAAAGCAAAGGCATGGAAGGCTTGCCGAAAATCATTTAAAACCAAAGACCAATCCTGCTTCAAACAAATCCACAAATTTTTTGAAATTCCACTGATTCCCTACCCCTGACAAAAAGAGCAAATTGAGACTAGGCTCAAGGGTGGATGGAGGGGTTGGTAAGTGAGGGTTGAAGGTGATGAAGGGATGCTTGTAGGCGTTGTGCATGGTGTCCTGGGCGGGGTAGAGGCTGTAGAGCTGGCCGCCGGTGCTGGCCAGGTCCGCGAAGCCTCTCTGGCAGCCCATTTGCTCCTCCCACTTCAATCCAGCCCCCGGCAGGACAGGAGAAAAGTGGGAACTCCGTAAACCGCAGATGGAGGGCCAGCCTAAGCTCAAGAGAGAGCTAAGGCGACCCAGGGACGCTTGAGGTGAAGGAGAGAAGGTGAAGGAGTAGGAGAGGAAGAGCTCGTAGGTGTCGTAGATGTCGATCTGGGTGGCGGTGAGGCTGTAGGGCAGGGCGCAGTGGTCGGCCAGGCCCGTGGAGTCCTTGCAGAGCTGGCCGCCGGTGCTGGCCATGCCCGTGGAGTCCCTCCAGGCGCCCGTTTCCTCCCCCTGCTTCAATCCAGCCCCCGGCAGGAGAGGAGAGAAAAGGGAAGGCTGAACACGGCAAGGCGTGGGTTCATTGAGGCTGTTTAGGCCCCAACGAAACCCTGATGACGCTTGAGACGAAGGAGAGGAGTTGAAGGGGTGGCTGTAGGCATTGCAGGTGACGTGGGCGCTGATCTGGGTGTCGTAGAGCGTGTGGAGCCGGTCGCAGTGGCTTAGCAGGCCCGCGGCGCCCTTCCCGGCGTCCGTTTCCTCCCCCTGTTTCAATCCAGACCCCAGCAGGAGAGGAGAGAGAAGGGAAGGCTGAACACGGCAAGGCGCGGGTTCATTGAGGCTGTTTAGGCCCCAACGAAACCCTTTTGACGCTTGAGGTGATGGAGAGGTGTAGGGAGAGTGAAGGAGGTGCGGAAGGCGCGGAGGACTGCCCAGTCGCTGGTGATGTACTAGCAGATGCGGCGGGTGGCCTGGGTGGCGCAGATGGAGCTCTGGCGGGCGTCCGAGCTGGCTGAGGAGACGAAGGAGGGCTGGAAGAAGGTGGAGAAGCTGCGGAGGTCGGACTTGTCGCTGGTGAACTTGGGGAAGGTGTAGAAGACGCGGAGGATGGCCTTGGTGCTGGTGGAGCTCTGGCAGTTGCTGTAGGTGGCCTGGGTGGTGAGGATGGAGTTCTGGTGGGCGTCCAAGCTGGCTGAGGAGAAGGAGGAGGGCTGGAAGAAGGTGTAGAGGCTGTGGAGGTCGGCCTGGGCACTGGTGATGTCCTTGAAGGCATGGAGGGCGGCCCCGGCGGTGCTGACAGGCCTTGAGAGGGTGGTGGAGACGTGGAGGGTGGCGTTGGTGAGCTAGGAGAGATCGTAGGTGAACTTGCAGGGGCCGTAGGAGGCGCGGAGGGCGGCCTGGGCGCTGGTGAGCTTGGAGAAGGTGTAGGAGACGATGAGATGGGCTCTGGGCCTCTTCTTCCCGCCCCCTTCCTTTTCTGATAGGAGGGGGCCCTTTCTTCTTCTGGTGAGGTGGGCTCAAAGCCTCTTTTGTGTCCTTTTTGGATCTTTTGTGGCCCTTTTTGGCTCTTCTCTGGGCTTTTTTTGCCTCTTCTTCCCGCCCCTTCCCCTGGGCAGGGAGGGGCCCTTTTTCCTTTTCTTTTTTACACCCCCTTTCTCCCTTTTTTCCTCCCCCTTTTGAAGAACCCAAGGGGCAAGGAGAGAGTAAGGTAGGAGAGATGAAACTGAGGCTGTCCTTGGAGGCGCCGATGATGGTCTGGTTGCTGCTGATGAACTGGGGGGTCTTGTGGCCTAGGCAGGCACTGGAGATAGGCTTGACGGCACTCCTGGAGCAGGTGACGAAGTTGCCTGCGTCCTTGCGTGTCTCGTGGCCCAGGCAGGCACTGGAGACGAGTTTGATGGCGTTCTTGGCGCAGGTGACGAAGTTGCAGGTCTCGTGGCCCAGGCAGGCACTGGAGACGAGTTTGACGGCGTTCTTGGCGCAGGTGATGAAGTTGCAGGTCTTGTGGCCCAGGCAGGCGCTGGAGACGGGTTTGACGGCCTTCTTGGCGCAGGTGACGAAGTTGCAGGTCTCGTGGCCCAGGCAGGCGCTGGAGACGGGTTTGACGGCCTCCTCGGCGATGTACTTGTGCCAGGTGGAGCGGTAGATGGGCTTGGAGGCTCTCTCGGTGACGTACTTGCCGCAGGCGCTGCGGTAGGTGAACTTGTCCCCCTCCTCGATGCAGTCGTACTCCCCGTACACGTACTCGTCCTCTTCATCCTCCCCGTAGTCGGCGCGGCCCCGGCAGGTGCGCGGGTAGGCGGGCTTGGAGGCCATGGAGAAGATGAACTTTGTTTCTGACTCTCTAAGCCCTAAAGAGGGCTGTTGGTGGAGGGTTGAGTGAGGGTGTAGGTGGGTAGATATAGATAGGGCGCACAGTTGTGCTTGAAGAGTGTGTGGCTGAAGAGTGGGTGTAGGTATGGAGGGGGTGTGGTGGGATACGGTAGGAGCTGACGTCAGCAGGATTACGCAAGAGTTGCGTTTTGGCCTGGATGGGGTGGAAGGTTCTAGAAGGTGTAGGACTGGGCAGCGTGTCGCCAAGAAAGTGGCATCAACGCGAGGATGGGATGGAAAGGGTGGGTGAGGAGGGAGCCTCCGTGGTCATGGAACTTGATGGAGGCGTCGTTGGAGGTGGAGAAGGCGTTGAGAGTGAGCTTGGCGGCCAGGCAGCCCCAGACTCACGCCACTAGAAGCCCCAAACGCAGAACACCCAACTCATAAAAGGAGGATGGAACCGCAAGCTGAGGTGGGATAGAGCTCTCTGCAGAGCCCCAGAGCCACCTAGGACGATTGATAGGCCTTGAGGATGGTGTAGAGAGGAGGTGAGCTGGTGGAGAGGAGAGGAGAAGGCCAGGCGGCGCTCTTGTCCTCTTGGAAGTTGCAGGAGATCCCGTTGTAGTCCGTGCCGTTCCCCGTCCACTCCTCCTCCTAGGCGGAGAGGGAGCTGGTGTTGGGCGGGTTCAGGCTTGGTGCTCCAGATAAAAGCGAAGGGCGAAATGCTCCGTTTTTTATTCACTGAAACGACTGCACCAGGCCACAAAAAGGAAGAAGTTTGAGGGCAAATGTAGAAAGCGCAAAAGAATGGACTTGGCGCGGATTCGAACCCAACATTCCACTTTACAGCGAGGAGCTGGAGGTGTCCGGGATCGAGGCACTGAGCTTGGAAGCCTACGCGTTTCGCGAACTCAACGCCTACCCACGACAGATACAGTTCCGGGATGTGGGGATGGAGGCCCTGGGCTCCCTGGCATTTGCCGGCCTGCACGACGCCGAGCACATCTGGTTCCGCAACGCTACCATCGGCAGCATTCAATCCCGCGCCTTTGCTCATGTCTGCCACTCACGCTCCAGCCAAAACCCATTCGCAACAAAATCCTCCTGTTCCAGATCAGCAACGTGAGGTATATCTACTTCCGCGAGAGTCGCATTGGACGCATTGAGTCCGGTGCTTTTCAAGGCGCTACTAAGGTCAGCCCCCTGCCTCTGCTCAGTCTAGACAAGCTCAAGCCTATCCTGAATTGTACTAGGAAGAAGAGACAATTGAGAATAATAGAGAGCAGAGACAAGGTGTAAAAGAGACAATTGCAGATTGGGCACGTGTTCATCCGCGGAGGGATCCGCGTGAACAATCTGGCGGGGCACATCTTCGCGGAGGCCTCGGTGGAGGAGGTGGTGCTGGAGGAAGCTCTGGTGGACAGCGCTCATGTGACTGCCTTCGCGGGCTTCGCCAACCTCGGCACCCTACGCATACTCAACGTCACCTTCACTGCCACCAACTACGCCAGCTCCAAACTTCACGCCCTACAAACCAGCTCTGCACACAGCATCGAACTCGTCCACTCCACCTGGCCCACTCTCAGCCTCAACCCCTACTCCAACACCCACTCTATCACCATCAAGTAAGCCAGAGTTCCTCTAGTCTCTCGCATTTCCACCTTTAGCCTAGATGTCCTGTATCCTATAATCTTCAAAAAGGACCCCCGTTTAAGATCCTGTCGAATGAACGAGCTGGTGCGCAGTGGCCGTCAAGCCCTGGCCAACATCGGCGAGCTGAGCATCAGCCACTGCTACATCGGCGGCATCAACGACGGCGCCTTCGCCGCCGCCAACATCACCCGTATCGCCTTCTCCCACAGCTCCATCCGCCAAATTCACACCGGCGCCTTCCGCCGCGCCTACCTCTCCAGCCTCTCCTTCAACCACGACGACATCGACAAGCTCCAGGAGCACGCCTTCTCCGGCCTCAACGCCTCCCTCCGCCTCCTCCTCCATCACACCACCATCGCCCACCTTCATCACAACGCCTTCAGCCGTCTCTCCACTGCCCAGTTCGCCCTCATCTCCTCCCGCCTGCCCCAGCTGCGCCCGCGCACCTTCGCCGGCCTCCGCGCCGCCCAGTTCAGCCTCCGGGACTGCCGGATCGGGAACTGGAGCGACGGGGCCCTCCGCGGCCTCCTCGTCACCCACAGCGCCGCCTTCACCGGCAACCGCATCGGGGGCTGGCACCTGGGAGCTCTGAGCGGATTCTACGCCCCCAGGACCCTGTTCCAGGCCAACGCCTTCGCCTGTCGCTGCGACCGGGCCTTCCAGCAGCTCTTCGCCCTGCTCAAGGAGGAGGCCTGGCCGGAGAGCTGGAGCTTCGGCGCCGCCTTCTGCCTCAACGAGACGGATGGGCTGCCCAGGCCCATGTACCAGTTCCTGGCCCAGTGCAGCAAGGAGAGCCAGACTGCCCTGCTCCACCGGATTCCCTCCGGACGACTGGTCTGCGAACAGAAGGACGCACTGGTACACTGCGCCTGCCAGGGGCCCTACCCGCTTACGCTAGACCAGGTTCTGCTCAACTTGAGAGGGGGAGGCAAGAGAAAAAGATGAGAATTGACTGCAGAGCATAGCGCAGAGCTGGTCCAGAGGCACCAGTTGGGCTATTCTAAGCAACTGCGACCGGGTGGTGCTCAGCGCACAGTTTCTCAGCCCAGCCAAGGAGCTGGTTGCCTTCCGCATCCAGGCTAGGCACCTGGCTCTGGCCGAGGGAGCCTTTGCTGACCTGCCCAACCTTCGCCGGTATGCACCTAGCCTAGCAACGGAAGAAAAGGAGCCAAATGACCCATTGAAGGCTGGAGTTCTACCGGACTGAGCTAACTCAGCTGCCGGCCAAAGCCTTCAGCGGTCTGCCCCGTCTTCAACTAGTCCGCTTCACGCAAGCTGTCATTCCGCGCCTGCAACGCGGTGCCATCATTCACACCCGCCTTCAACGCCTTCACTTCTATGTACACTCATTCACATTCACACTTATCTTCCCTGCTCATATGCGTCAGGCCAGCATGACTCATCCTAGCCCCTATTTTTCTCCCACTTTCTAGCGCCTAAATTGCGATGAACTCACCAGCTCCTATTCAACCTAGACGGAAATGAAGAAGAATGTCTTGAAGGAGTGCGAATTGGGGCTGGTGGAAACGGCGTTCCTGAACGCGGACCTGGGGGCCTTCCTGGACGAAGTGGTGGTGGAGAAAAGCAGGATTGAGATCCTGGAAACCGGGGCCTTCCTACGCCACTCCCTTCGCCTCTTCAACCTCTCCCACTCCTCCCTTCGCTCCCTCCACGTCGGAGCTCTACCGCAAGAGGTTGGAAACCCCCTCAGTTCGCCCTAACACCTACAAATCGGCCTTTTCTGCAGGCCCAGCTATGCCTGGCGCAGAGCAGGGCAGAGTGCAACTGCGGCGGTGCACCCGGCCTTGCCTCCCTCCTCATGCGAAGCAATGCCTGCCCCGGGGAGGGCAGTGGAGGCTCCTGTCTGCACAACCCGCACCTCTCCATCCCCGCCTTCCTGGAGCAGCACAGGCCCTGGGCCCTCGCCGGCTGCTCCACTCAGCCCAGCCCCTCATCTCCCCCGGCCAGCGACGCACATAGAACCTCAGCTGCCTCCCCTCTTGCCAGCTCCCCCAGCCTTCTCCTTTCCATTGCCCTCATCGCCTATCTAGTCCCGGCCATTCCATCCTCTACCTCGAAGTGACGAGATCGCGAAATGTGAACAAGTAGTGGGGAAGACATTGAAAATGTCTGGAAAGGAAGGAAAGGCAGGAGGAGAATGTGGGTGTGGGTGGGAAGGGATTGCAATGGGAGGGGCGGGCATATAGACGGCCGTTTCTCGCGCCAGCCGTGACCCAGAATGCCCCCTGCCATGCCTCTACAGACGCCTGTCATACACTCAGCGCCAAGTCAGCGCCTACCCTCAAAGGCAAACCAGATCCTTCTTGTTCCCCGCACAAAAACCACTCTTCAGCCCACTAGCTCACCGGGATAGGAAGCGGGCGGAAGAGAGGGTGCAAAAAGAGGCCCTTGGCTGGAGACTCTCTGTTTGTGTGGGCTCGTAGCACTGAAGAGGGTGGGTGGGGGAAGGGAGTAGAGTGAGTCAGAGGGAGAGGAGGAGACGGGGAAGGGGGACAGAAGGAGGTCTGAGAGAGTGTATGCGGGTGGTGGTGGTCTGGTGGTGTGTAGAGGAGTCCATGTAGTGGATGGGGGAGGGGGCGAAGGGGAGCGTCTATGCCTGTCCCCTTGGAACACACACACACATACAATGGCCAGCCATGAACGGGCCGGCAAACCCCCGGCGCCCCCTCCTTATACCTACGCCGCCCCTACTACCACCCCTTCCCCAGCAGCCCAGCACCGGGGACACAAGAGGGCCTCAGATGACATCCAGACCATCTGTCCCGCATTACGGGCATCGCAAGCGCCCAAGCTTCCTAAGCCTATCGATTACCCAAAAGCACTGGGAGAGACGGAGGAATGAGGCGCCAAAAGAATTGAGCTTAGTGCAAAGGGGTCGGAGTAGAATTGCGCAGAATTCGGCGCCAGCCGCCAAAGCATTTCGTCGTTGGACTCTGGAACACGGTAGACAGTCACTGCTTCACTCATTACTACACAGGCCGCAAGCCTTATTAGTTTGCAATCTACTTGAAATGCGGATAAGAGTTGTGAATTTTGAATCCGTGAAACGAAATAGATGGGAAAAATGAGCAAGCAATGCTGAAGAGCTTGAAAACGCAATGCAAAAACGCGATTTCAGATATATTGTGAAAAACCAATTTTCTGCCAAAAACCGAGTGCCCTGAAATCAAAACTAAAGAAACACATACCTTATAATACCTTTAAATTTTTTATGCTAGTTCTTTCTTCGACTTTACTTTTGAAGATACAACTATGAATGAATTCTACCTTGCCCAAATAACCTGGCAGCCCCTTTCTAAAGCCGCACCTCTCTGTTTTCCATTCTGATCGCCTTGTTGGTGAATCAGTTGTATTTCCCCTTAATGCGGTTGACTGAGAAGAAAGAAAGAAAATAAGACGTAAAAAACGTTCAGCATCAGATACCTTTGCCTTCATCATAAGACAGTGAACTAGCATTCCACAAGTCTTTGCCAGTTGTGAATTCCTTCGCACGCACAATAAAAGCACTCGGCCAACTGATGCGTCATTGCTCCTTCACTAACAAATCGTCTCGAGTACTGCCTCTAGCCCATCTTCACTACAGCATGAGCCAGGTTATATACAGCCATCAAGAAATCGATTCTTAGATGCCCTAATAGACAGTGGCGGAAAGGCGAGGGCAGAAATGTTACAGGCGAAGATGGGAGGGGGTCGAAAGCGAGAGAAGCGGGAGGAGAGTCCAGATTCGGAGTGGTCGCCGAAGAAGGGGGCGAAGAAGACGAAGACGGGGGCGATGAAGAAGGAGAAGACGCTGGAGGAGAGGTTGGAGGCGATGCCGAAGCGCATCCGGGAGCCGCCCGCCGCCAACCGCAAGGCCGACAAGGCCTACGTCGTCTACTCCTCCAACGGCTACGACAACGACGGCTGGCACTCCTACCATGGGCCGCCGGAGCGAGAGTTGGACTCCTCCTGGGCCACCCAGGTGGAGGCCAATCGACGCGTCCTCTACCTCTTCTACCGCGGCAACCCCTGGGGTCTCGGCCTGGACGAGGAGATGTGGGAGGAGGAGCTGGCGGAGGAGAAGGCGGGAGTGGAGGCTGAGGGCGAGCTCCTTCACAGGGAGATTGCTCCGCCCGACTCCGAGCGCTGGACCGTCGCCGCCGTCACCAAGGCCGACTTCCGACAGATGCAGAAGGAGGATGAAGAGGACGAAGAGGGGGAAGAAGAAGACGAGGAGGACGAAGAAGACGATCATTATCTCTAAGCCTCTTTTTAAGGTTTATGCCTTGAAGTTTTAGATTTTCAGTGGGTTGAAACATTCTTTTGATGTTGGTCGTTCTTGATTCTTGGTCACTGGATGCAGAAAGGATACAATAAGGGTGATAGCAGTTCTTGGTGGTAAAGATGTCTCAGTCCCTGTTTCATGGCTTGTAGTTGTTCATGTGAATGTTTTGAAGCTTGGCATTGAGTTTGGCAATGTTTGTTTTCGGAGGAAAAAGTGCATTGCCTCACTTCAAAGCCAAAAATAATATGCGATTTTAGCAAGATACCAACTAATTTGAATAATATTCACTGTAATACCGCTGTAAACATGAGAAATTGGCCACATGGGTTACGTGAGTAATTGGCCACATTACGTGAAATGGGTTACGTCGATATAAAAGTTGGTAAGTCTTTTATCGAAGTTCGACTTCTTTTTCTACGGTTTGCAAAGATTCTGAGGCACTTGCTTTTTTTGTTCGCTAGAGGATGCGAACAGACGCTAAAGGCCCAAGTCCAGGACGATGGAGGTCCTCCTGGAGAACCATGCAGGGGGCCAAAGCATAGCTCGCGTTTGCGGTCGATTCACCAAAAATATGAATGTTTTGTCCTTAGAACAGATGGTTTCAATCTCCAATATTGCCAGACGTATCAATAGACGGGTTCCTTATGGCTTTCTGAATGACTCGAGACCCAGACTCGCAGGCTGTACATTTTAGGCGAATGGCCCCCGAAGTCATTTTTGTAATACTTTGGCATTAACATTCTTCAGCAATGAAATGGTTCCTTATGGCCTTCTGAATGTCTTGATCGTCTTGCAGTGAAGCGGTTTACAAGCGACGAACTGAAGAATGAATTGCCAGAACTGCGGTACATTAGCGTCGCATGAATGATGGACAACTTCTTTTCTACTCACGGTATCCGCACTCGCAGGCTGGGCATTTTAGGCGAATGGCCCCTCGAATTCATTTCCCCAGAATGTTTGAGCCTCCCCAAAATGTTTGAACAAATTTTCATTATAGGCAAAATAGCCTAAAACAAATTTGTGTTCCATGCAAAATAAGGCAAATTGCCAGACTTTTGAAAATGTTGCCCCCCGAATCAAAATCCAGCTCCGCTCCTGTCGCAGACACAAGGCAATTCCTTTCATTTGCTCTTTGGATGTCGCATGAAGTGAAATGCAATGAACATTTTTCCAGCTCATGTATTAGCCAGAGGCGCCTATGGCTCCGATCTTTCTCTATGTGCATAATTCAACAGGATTAAAAGTTACAGAATCATATATTTAATTTTTCTGTTTATATCAAAATAAAGAATTACAAAATAAGAATCACAGTCACAGGCGGAGTAGCGGAGAGAGAGCCTGGCTTGCGTGAATGGGAAGCGTGGAGTTCTGACATTGGCGCCGGCCACATCAACATTCTACGCTCACACAGCCGCCTCCGCCTCCAATGCGGCGACGCCATTCTCATTACCAAGGACGAGCCATCAGAGCCAGCAAAAAACTAGCAATAATGGAGGAGCGTTTGGAAGCGGCCAGAGGAAGGCTCAGCGTCACTGATGGCGTGGAGTTCCTGCGCCTCCTGCCGGAACGGCAACAGAGATTCAACGGACTCTGTATCGTCATACAGCTGCAAGGAGAGCATGCAGAATGCGTGGGGAAACTAATTGAAGGCTAGTTTTTGGCATTTTGTGGATTTCTTAGAGAATAGAACAAGATAAAAATCCTGTGCAGTAAAAGTATAGAATAAAAGTTCGGTAAGATGAAATGAATTATTACTAATGTGAAGTAAATCAAAAACCCATTTCCTTGACAAGGTAATATCGGCTGTCGCCAATAGATGCGCGGCCTTGATCCTTAGCAGGCTGTCATGTTTCATGTAGACCTATTGTTGAATATTTAATTCTTATAATATATCTTAAAGGCACAATCCAAACTTTACCACCCTCACCGATTGCCCTTATTTTTTTTTCGTAGTTTGGGAACATCAAAGTAAGCTTGCATTGTTAAGCGGTTTTTTCTTTTTTGACTAATAATTTGGAGAAAAAAATATTCTAAGTTCCCCATGTTATAAAGGGGGAAAAGGGAAAATGAGAGACAAAAAAATTCATTAAAAAATCAGGCTCTGTCGTCCGCTTTGGTCCGGTCAGTCATGGCTAGAAATATATATAACCGAAATTTTTAGCCACTAAAAATCTATAAAATCGATGGGCTGTAGATGGCGCAGCCCAAAATGTGCTTGCTCCCTACATTTCGATCCTACTCAGAAGGCTGATGTTTCCTTGCAATTATTTATAACATAGTAACTACAAGTTGAGTTTGGTCGATTTTAGAGTGAGAAATTAACCTAACTAATTTTCGGAAGGTGCTTCAAAATTGACTTTTGATGTTATGCGTCTTAAAATCTCTCGTTACTATATTTTCATCATTCAAACGATGTTACAAAAGCCTTTAGTCTCCCTTAGAACAAGAATCATAGTACATATTAATTGTTACAAATTTTACGTTTCTACCCATTTTGCCCATGTTTCAACTGTTTATCAAAGACTGCAACTGTGTTTCATTTGGTTTGATCCAAAAAGAAGCATTTCTAATTGTTAAAATTTCAGTTTTCATGGACTCATATCTCTGAACCAAAGGCGATTTGAAGAAACATCCTTAACATTGCACCCTTTCACACTCACCCCCTATCAACCTATCCAGAGAAAATTAAATTTGGTGATGGTGGTAAAGTTTGGATTGTGCCTTTAAACAATGTTTTTCCATTCTTGTTACACCCTTTATGAAAAATTGTTTTCTGAGGTTTTGATTCAGTAAATTATACTATTTGCGGGGGGTGCTTGGTGAAGCAGCCCTCCTTTTTGGCTGTGCCTTAGCGTTGGAGCGTAGTATTATTTCACTGAACAAAAGTGGGGCAACAGCAGATGGAAAGAAAGGTTTGAGTGCGGCTGCAAAAGCAAGGAAAACTCAGGCGGCTGGGCGCCAGCACAAATCAGTAGTTCCCCTCCACATCATTCCCCACCAACTAAAGGCCCAAAAGGGCTCAAAGCATCCAATGCTAAGGCTAATAGACAGCAATCCCAGAATAAGAAGCAAAAGCTGAGTAATCCTAGGCGAGGAAGTAATGGAAAGCTCTTGACCAAATAGTAGTGCCAAAAAGCAAATTTTTGCTCCAAGAGTTAGTGAAATAGAATAAATGGTATCTCAAGCGGTTGAGAAAAAAGAAGAGTTTGCAAATGCACTGAGCAAGAAAATGTGCAGAGGCATGTAGGGGGTGAGGGGTAAGTGAGCTGGGGCTGGGCCTACGCTCCTCCTCCTCCACTCCCACCCTCTCTCTCCCCCTCCTCCCTCCAACCCCCCTTTCCCATCCTCCACCCCTCTTTCCAGCCTTCTCGTAGCAAAGAGCAAGTGGAATAGACACACTTGGACTCAGGGGCAAGAAGCACTCCTGAGCTCAGTCAATTTGCACAACGATCTGGCCAAAAAGTGAGGCAAAGATGCAAAAGTGGAAGGAGCTCAGTTTGGGTGAGAGAAGTGGGGCAGAATGGGCTTGGAGACAAATAAGGCTTAGCAATTGGGCCAAAGGGGAAAGAGAGTGAGTTGATTTTTATTTCCTGGTTACCCTACCCCAGCAAAACAAGAGGTTGCTAAAGAAAGAGTGAGTAGGGGCTTTGAGTGAGGGTGATGGAGGAGGCGTAGGGCAAGGAGTAGGCGCTGGGCTGGCCCGTGGAGCTGTTCTTGCTGGACCACACAGCTCTGCCCATCTCCTCCTCCCTCCTCCTGTCCGCTCCACTCCTACTGCTCGTCCCCACTCCCTTCTGCCAAATTTCCAACCAAGAGCAGCTGGACTAGAAAGGAAGGTGGACAACCACAGAGGGAGGCAGAATTAGGGTCAAAATTGAGCCCTAATTCCACCAGATGCACTTGAGTCTTGAAAGGATGGTGTAGGGGTAGCGGATGGCCTTGACACTGCTGCTGAGCCCCTTGGGAACGCGGTGGACGGCCCCTGCGCTGTCGCTGAGCCTTGAGAAGGTGATGAAGTTGTGGTGGGCATCCGCGGTGCTGCCGATGAGGCTGTGAACACTGCTGGAGTCCCTGCGGATGCGGAGGGTGGCCTTGGCGCTGCTGTGGAGCCTTGAGCAGCTGCTGGGATCCCTTGAGACGTGGTGGATGGCCCCTGCGCCGTCGCTGAGCCTGGAGGCGTTGCAAAAGTCCTTGCAGACGTGGTAGGTGGTCTCAGCGTTGTTGTGGAGCCTGGAGGCATTGCCAAATTCCTTGCAGATGCGATGGATGGCCTCCGCGCTGCCGCTGAGTCTTGAGAAGGCAGTGGAGGTGTAGGGGTGGGCCTTTTGCCTCTTTTGGTGGCCTTTTTGGCTCTTCTTCCCACCCCGCCTCCTGAGAGCTGGAGGGGGACCTTTGAGGGTGGAGTTGAGCTTGGCTGAGGTGCTGGACTCGTTCTGCATGGTGCCCGGCGTCCCTAGCTGTAAGAAGCTCTGGAAGGCACTGAAGATGGGCTGGGCAGTCTCCCCAGTGGAGACAAGGCTGCTGAAGTTCTTGAGGGCACTGGAGGCGAGCTTGGCGGCCTCCTGGGAGCTGTCGAAGCTCTGGAAGGTGCTGACGATGGGCTGGCTGGGCTCCCCGGTGGAGACGGCGCTGTCTGGGCCCTGGAAGTTGTTGCCGTTGCTGAAGACAAGCTTGCTGGCCTGCTTGGAGCTGTCCGAGCTCTTGCAGGTGTTAGAGGTGGGCTGGCCGAGCTTCCTGGTGAAGACGGAGCTGCTGGAGCCCTTGATGCTGATGCCATTGCTGAGAACGGGCTTGTCGGCCTTGTTAGAGCTGTCAGAGCTCTGGAAGGCGCTGGAGGCAGGCTGGCCGGGCTTCCCGGTGAAGACGGCGCTGTTGGAGCCCTTGGTGTCCGTGATGTCCTTGTAGCCAAAGCTGGAGTGGCTGAGAGTGCTGTGATTGGGCTGGGCAAGCTCCTCGTGGCTCTGGCCGCCGTCGCTGGCCTGGGAAGTGCTGTAGGTGGGCTGGGCAAACTCCTCGTAGCCCCCACCACCGTTGCTGGCCCAGGACGCACTGTAGGCAGGCTGGGAAGGCTCCTCGTAGCCACCGCCACTGTTGCTGGCCCTGTAGACGCTGTAGGCGGGCTGGAAGGGCTCCTCGTAGCCTCTGCCGCCATTGCTGGCCTCCTTGCAGCTGTTGCTGCTGCTATGGCTGGGCTGGCTGGCCTCTTGAGAGCTGTCCGAGCTCTGGAAGGCGCTGGAGGTGGGCTGGCCTGGCTCCCCAGTGGAGACGGCACTGCTGGAGCCCTTGACGCTGTAGGCAATGGATCTGGCTGCCTTCCTGGCCTCCACGACGTCCTTGTAGCTGAAGCAGGAGTGGCTGAGCTTCTGAAGAAGTAGGAGCTGACTGTTGAGGTGGATGACGAGGGGGTGCTGGCAGAGCTGCTCTTGCTTGCAGGACTCTGGCTCCCTGCTCAGGTAGCCATTGACCTGGTCCCTGCAGTGTTGCCGTTTTTTTCAAAAATTATACATACATTCACATTACAATACAGGGGTCCCGAAAAATATACATACATTCACATTAGAATATGGTATAAGTCCCGTTATACATACAATATTATGGGTTATACAATATGGGATATTGTATTATTGTCAATTATACATTGAGAATAACCTTTTTTTACACTAAACGGCAAACAGCACAGAGAAGCTGGAGCCTTTGCTGCATCTTTGCAATCTATGCATTGGTTGCATGGCGAACAGCACAGAGAAGCTGGAGCCTTTGCTGCACCTCTGCAATCTATGCATTGGTTGCATGGCGAACAGCACAGAGAAGCTGGAGCCTTTGCTGCACCTCTGCAATCTATGCATTGGTTGCATGGCAAACAGCACAGAGAAGCTGAAGCCTTTGCTGCACTTCTGCAATCTATGTGTTCGTTCCACCGAAATGGCGTAATGCCAAAATGGCGTCACGCCGAATCGGCGTCACGCCGAAATGGCGTCATGCCGAATCGGCGTCACGCCGAATCGGCGTCACGCCGAATCGGCGTAACGCCATTTCGGCGTGATGCCAACAGCACAGAGTAAGCTGGAGCCTTTGCTGCACCTCTGCAATCTATGCATTGGTTGCATGGCAAACAGCACAGAGAAGCTGAAGCCTTTGCTGCACTTCTGCAATCTATGTGTTCGTTCCACCGAAATGGCGTAACGCCGAAATGGCGTCACGCCGAATCGGCGTCACGCCGAAATGGTGTCACGCCGAATCGGCGTCACGCCGAATCGGCGTAACGCCATTTCGGCATGACGCCAACAGCACAGAGTAAGCTGGAGCCTTTGCTGCACCTCTGCAATCTATGCATTGGTTGCATGGCGAACAGCACAGAGTAAGCTGGAGCCTTTGCTGCACCTCTGCAATCTATGCATTGGTTGCATGGCAAACAGCACAGAGAAGCTGAAGCCTTTGCTGCACTTCTGCAATCTATGCATTGGTTGCATGGCAAACAGCACAGAGAAGCTGAAGCCTTTGCTGCACTTCTGCAATCTATGTGTTCGTTCCGCCGAAATGGCGTAACGCCGAAATGGCGTCACGCCGAATCGGCGTCACGCCGAATCGGCGTCACGCCGAAATGGCGTCACGCCGAATCGGCGTCACGCCAAATCGGCGTAACGCCGAATCGGCGTAACGCCAACAGCACAGAGTAAGCTGGAGCCTTTGCTGCACCTTTGCAATCTATGCATTGGTTGCATGGCGAACAGCACAGAGTAAGCTGGAGCCTTTGCTGCACCTCTGCAATCTATGCATTGGTTGCATGGCGAACAGCACAGAGAAGCTGGAGCCTTTGCTGCACCTCTGCAATCTATGCATTGGTTGCATGGCGAACAGCACAGAGTAAGCTGGAGCCTTTGCTGCACCTCTGCAATCTATGCATTGGTTGCATGGCGAACAGCACAGAGTAAGCTGGAGCCTTTGCTGCACCTCTGCAATCTATGCATTGGTTGCATGGCAAACAGCACAGAGAAGCTGAAGCCTTTGCTGCACTTCTGCAATCTATGTGTTCGTTCCGCCGAAATGGCGTAACGCCGAAATGGCGTCACGCCGAATCGGCGTCACGCCGAAATGGCGTCATGCCGAATCGGCGTCACGCCAAATCGGCGTAACGCCGAATCGGCGTAACGCCAACAGCACAGAGTAAGCTGGAGCCTTTGCTGCACCTTTGCAATCTATGCATTGGTTGCATGGCGAACAGCACAGAGTAAGCTGGAGCCTTTGCTGCACCTCTGCAATCTATGCATTGGTTGCATGGCGAACAGCACAGAGAAGCTGGAGCCTTTGCTGCACCTCTGCAATCTATGCATTGGTTGCATGGCGAACAGCACAGAGAAGCTGGAGCCTTTGCTGCACCTCTGCAATCTATGCATTGGTTGCATGGCAAAATCCCACAATGCAAACTGGAGCATAGATATCCCATGACTAGCCCATATCAAGCCCAGTTATGCCATAACAGGCCCAGTTATGGCATAATTAAGGCATATTTTGGCCTCTCAAAAATTATACATACATTCACATTACAATCAGCCAATTATACAATACTATACATTATATGGATTGTATAAGATTCTGTAATGTACACATTATGGCATAAAAAACGGCAACACTGGGTCCCTGTACATCTTGCTGAGCTCGATGAGGCTGCTGATGTGGTGGCATGAAGAGGAGATTTGAAGGCTGTAGTGGCCGCTGAGGACGTTCTTGCTGAGCTCCACCACCTCCTGTACCCTCTTGAACCAGGTCCCGTCCATGCTGAACTTGATTCTGATTTCCCTAGCCCTAAGGAGGGCTGTTCACTAGTCCTGATGAGGACTGTTGAGTGAAGGGAAGGGTGAGGGACAAGTGATAGATGTGAGCTAGAGGGAAGCCGAGGTTGCGCAAGGCTCCCAAGGCAGAAGATGTTGGGTAGGTAGGTATTGGGTGCAAGGCGAGTGCAGCCACTGAGGTGACGTCACAAGCGCAAGCCCCTGAGAGAAGGTTCTAGAAGAAAGAGTTGGAATTGGGAAAGCTTTCGCAGATAATGCCTGCTAGAGCTGGGGAAGTGAAAGGGTGGGTGTAAAGAGGTTGGAAAAGTGAGAGGATGGGACTGGGGATGTTGAACTCGTTGCAGGCGTCGTGGCGATAGGAGCTGGCCTTGATGCGGTTGCTGAGCTTGGCAAAGTTGTCCCACTCCTCCAGGTTCTGTTCCTCGTTCATGGAGCTGCCCTCCCGGCCGATGAAGACACGGAAGAGGATGATGACGAAGAACCCCACAGGCTCCACATGCGGGGGGTGCTTGGTGAAGCAGCCCTCCTTTTTGGCTGTGCCTTAGCGTTGGAGCATAGTATTATTTCACTGAACAAAAGTGGGGCAACAGCAGATGGAAAGAAAGGTTTGAGTGTGGCTGCAAAAGCAAGGAAAACTCAGGCGGCTGGGCGCCAGCACAAATCAGTAGTTCCCCTCCACACTATTAATAAAATAAAATGCACTTTTTTGAAAAAATTTCGAAATTTGAGACCCCTATTTTCGAGGTTTTTTGATCATAATTCTGGAACACATCAAAATTGTGCCAAGCGCACAAAAACGGTTCAAGCCACCACCTAGATGGACCTCCATGCAAAATTTTAGCCAATTTCATTGAAAAACCGAGGAGTACGGGCTGCGGTACCACACACACACATATATATATATATATATATATATATATATATATATCTTCTATAATACGCGTGATAAATGCCTTTGCGCAGTCTGGATTCTCAACATTTCTTGGCATATGATAGCATTTTGTATAGATCTCAGCGAGTTTAACAAAATATCACCGCTCGTCCTCGCAGTTTTTCCTTGGTAACGAATTCTGATTGAAAACGTGAGGATTTTTGTCATTTTTTGCCTTTTTTCAAATTTTCTTATTTGTAGATCATTCAATTTTCAACTTTTTCTGGCAGACTTTTTTTTAAATTCAAGGCAAAACATTTCTCCAATGGATCATCACTTTACTTTGTCAACTCTGTGTAACTATTTTAATGAAAAATCCCAATGAGTAAAGTCAATTTTAGCGATTTTAGCTCTACTTAGATATCTGATGTTTCAAGGCAGTTATAAAGTGAATAAGGAGATAGTCCACAATAAGCTGACCTTCGCTCCTTGCTGGAGAAATGTTCATGCAGCAATCCCTTCAATTTATTTGAAGCGGTGCATTGTTGATGTCCTCTGGGGAGCCTGCCTGAAGGTGTGTTTTAGCTTTTTGTGCAACATGCTAAATTATTTTATAAAAAAGAAAATCAGTGCTAAAATAACTAAGAAACTTGAAGGAATAAAGCCCTAATCGTTTGCTTCTTTCTAAGTTCATGGCTATTGTTCTCCATAGCCACCAAGAAGGTGGCCGCGCGAAGCGCGGCCACTGACCAATATTACTAGTATATATATATATATATATATGCGGACAGACGGACGAAAAATGGGGTAACTGTATGAGTGGGCCTTGGCCGCCCGCCGCTCCATGCAGGGCGCCAGAGCTCCTCTGGCCTCCGGGCATGGGCGCTACGGCCCCTACGCTTCGCCTAGCATGCTTCGTATGCTAGGCTACGTTCCGGGGCCTCCGCACCCACGCCCTACGGCCCTGGAGCTCTGACTGCCCTGCCCGTCGCGGCAGGCAGCCTGCGGCCACGCAAAAATGAAATAAAATCGTAATAGGCAAAAATTAAAGAATCAGAATATCATATATTTAACAATTCTGATTATATCAAAAGAGAGAATTACAAAACGGGAATCACTCGCAGGCGGAGGAGCAGAGCGGGAGTGGGAGGCCTGGCAAATGTGCTCCGCTCACACACCCGGCTGCAGCTGCAATGCGGGGACGTCCTCCTCGTGACGAAGGACGTCGGATCCTGCAACCGGGCTCAGATCTCTCCGCTTCGCGATCGCGACCCATCCTTCATCCGCTTCGTGAGCTGCGGGATCTTCAGCGCCCTCAACCACGTACACCGCAACGTGGTCGCTCATCGCGACCTCCACGCCGGTCAAATCGTGCTGGTGTCCGGGGTCCCCAAAATCCTGGACTTTGGAAATAAATGCCCACGTCGGCCCCGACGCGTCCGCCCTCAACTTCATCCAGGACAAGCAGAGCTTGGCGAGAATCATTGCAGAGGTCCATTTTTCTTCTTTTTTCACACGTCTAGTTTTCACTAATACTCCTTTGCAGGTGTTTTCGGGACGAGGAAGAACAGAAGAACCGGAAGGAGGCATGGATCGGCTAGATCGAGACGGGAACCTTGATGGGGCCCTTGTCGCCGTCCGCGAGCTGTTCATGCACCTGCTGCTGCCTCACATCCCGGCCCCTCTCTACGAACATGGAGGCTACAGCGACCCGCCTCCAGGATTCCGTGAATATATTCAGATCCAGCTGTGACTGTGTTCATGTTCAACGAGAATGCATGAACGATATAAAAAGCAAAGCAAGTTGCATGCTTGTAAGCTATTCACAAGCAGAATAATTTGACAAGCGGAGAGCGCTAACTGACCAAAAACCACTCGCAAATGCTCATATGACTCTATGCAAGGAAGTTCGCAGCAGGGTGTGTTAGCCAGGCTGTATTTTTACAGCGGCTTAAGTGCTGTTTCTATTGCGATGTACATCTGGTACCATCTGCAAGCCAAAAAGTCTTTTTTCTTCCTTAACAAAAAGAACCAAGCAAAACAGCGTGCAAAAAAATTTCGGGAAATTGTTGCAAAGAAAGAAAATTTACTCTCAGAATTTACTTCTTTGGAATAGAACTTCATGCTCATCGCAATTTTGTAAGCACAGCCAAAACCAAGGCCATGGATTGATTTTTAACGCCTAAGCACCGTTTTTTACGTAAAGATGCAGAAAACATTGTGACCACCTGCCAAATGCGCAACGGTAAGATAAGGATCGGGAGGAAAACTCCCACCAATTTTTCACCAGCACTATATCCCAACCGTTCAGCAGTCGCCTTTTTCACCGTTTGAAACTTGGCAGCAGGATTTCGTGGAAGCCACCAGACAATCTCGCCTAACCAGCGTCCATTTCGGTTTTTCAATTTTTGTTTTTGCGTTTTTACAGGTGTTCAAACTCCAAAAATTCGTACACTTTTGCAGCAACGGCATAAAGAGGCGTTTAGACAGCAGAGAAGGACCTTGAGAGCATGGGCAGGCGATGCAGAAAACGACAGCCTGATAAGGCCCATGATAGGCATCTGGCCGATAAGAAGCCGTAAGAAACCGCCTTGCAACACCACCTGCTCCAATCACTCTTTGCAGATTCAACGGGCTGAGCAAGATCATCATGGAAATCGACCTCACTCGTGAAGGCGAATCCGCCATTGCCGACATTCACATAGGCCATTTTGGGTCCGCTTTTGCTTCTACTCATATTCCAGTTTCCCTTCAAATTTCATTAGATCTCACTATTCCCCACAAATGTGACTGAGGAGATGTAGGCATCATTAAACGTCAAATATGGCAGCAAATCAGAGATTATTATTTTGAGCACAAAAATAACAATTGCAACCAGTTCAAGGGCCATTTCGAGTGGGACAGTGGAACTGGCGCCGGGTGTGAATTCGATCTCCCTGAACTCCTCCGAAGGTTGCCTTTCCTCAGCTGCCAAGGATCAGAAAGCAAGGCCATTCTTCCAGCCTCCACTTTGAAGCAGTTGCTGGCGCTCCTCTTTGACCCAGGCTGCCCGCAGGCCCTGCAGCGCTTCCAGGCAGCCGAGCCCCGGCCCGGAGCCAGCCTCAGGCTCTCCTGGTCAACCCTGCTTTCCCTCCCATAGGCCAGGCTTTGCGGAAGCAGGGAAGCAGTTTGGCTGCAGGAAGGATGGCAGCGGTTCGGAGCTGCGCCTGTCCCAAGCTCAGGAGGGACGACTGGAGTGGAGCCCGGTCAACAGCACTGTAAGCTTTCCACTCTTCGACGCTGCTTCTCAGATGAAAGGAGGTGATGAAGGAGGCGGTGTGGAAGGAGCTGGCCGGTCGCGGCTTCTGGCTCCCCAGCAGCATTCTCAGCGCCACCAAACTCAGCCTGCTTTCTCTACTCCCCTTCACTTCACGCCTGGTTCCAACTTCTTTTTGCATCTAGAACTCTGCCCCTCAAATAAGAATATCAACTCAAATAAGCGTGCATCAAATGTCATCTGACAGGAGGCGAACGCCTGGGCTGCGAAGGAGGGACATTGGCGGAGCTTCATGGCGGAAGTTGACAAGCAGCGTGCCCTGCTCAAAAACGTTCGCTCCCATATAACTGGCTGTTGTGGCCCCGGACTTTTGTCTTTGGTCTTCCTCTGCAGTGTACCGCTGATAGCATCTGATGCTGACTAGAGGCAGGCGGATAAAGCTTGGACCACAGCTGACAGGCTTTACAAGCTAACTTTGTTGGTTGAGGGGCCGGAGCTGGACTGGCAGGCGCGACTGCAGCCCTACAAGGACTCCCTGCTCGTGCCATTCCCACTCTCCACTATTGCTGCTTTGTGAGGAGAAATGGGTTGAGGAGCTGATGGAGCTGCGGCGAGAGCTGCTAGCGGATGCTGAACGGGAGGCCAGTGTTGTGCGGCCTGAGGAAGAGCAGAGCCCGACCTCTTCTAACGCCGAGGCGGAGAAGGAGGCATTGCTTGAGCTTCAGGTACTGCTTGTCTGCTGGATAGGATTGACAAAGCTGGGCGCCGTTCCATTCGGAGCACATGCCATAGGGTCAGACATGTTCAGAATGTGTCAGTATGGAACAGTCCTTGAGACACTTACTTACAAGCAGCCTTTAAACTTTCGCTCCAAAAAAGTAGGAGTCCATGCAGAGGCAAAAAGCTGGCGTCCAAGAGGCCTACGATGCTTGGGTAGGCGCCAAAAATGCGGCAGCCATCGTCCGCGCCGAGGCACAGGAACTGGAGCGATGCCAGCTGGATCGACAGCAGGTGCCGGCCCAGGTTTGAGCCTTCTTTTTCCCCTCCCTCTCCTCCCCCTCAGCATCAGCCTCTTGGCAGAGAATGATCGCCAGACAGCAGCAGAAGCTGGACACAATAGTGGCGGAGAAGAGCCAGTTAGAGGATCAACTGAACATGGACATGCCCGTAACTGTCGATTCGTGAACAATAACAATAATGAACAATAACTAACAATTATTTACAATTATTACAATTTCGAAATCGTGAACAATAAGCATATTTTATAATTTTGAGCTAAATATGAACTTATAGGCTCTCTTACTGCTTTTAAAGGAAGATATAGATTGAATCCGTTCCCCTAAAGTTGGAATGGTGAAATATGGGGCATTATTGGATGAGCAATGATGGTTTTAGTGAATATGAACAATTATTAATTGTTCACGATTTCAAAATAAGGTTCTGAACAATTAATTAATTGTTCAGCAAAGATTTGTGAAGGATTACTAGGAATATTACTAGGAACTAAAAAACTATCAAAATTCCATGTTTTAATTATATTATAATGAAAAAAAATTGTTCGTAGTGCTAATTCCAAATCGTGAACAATTTCCAAAATTTTTTGCAAAATGTTCACAATTTCACAAATCTTTTCTGAACAATTAATTAAATGCTCAGAACCTTATTTTGAAATCGTGAACAATTAATAATTGTTCATATTCACTAAAACCATCATTGCTCATCCAATAATGCCCCATATTCCACCATTTCAACCGTAGTGAGGTGACCTGGAAGTGCCCCTCACTGCCCACTCTACGGACAGCCAACTTCTTCAACTCTTCCCGCCGCCAGCCACGAGAGGCCTACGCGAGCCTGCCAGCCCGCAGCCCTCCACCATGCGATAGCCTATGATCACTCTTCTTGCCTTGCATCCTATACTTCATGCTCTCTCCTCTCTTCTCCCGCTGTGGCCCCCTCTCTCCCTCACTCCTCTCTCCCTTCTCCCCTCCTGTGCCACTCCACACTCCCTCTCCCCTCCTTGCAGGCCCCCCCGCCTCCTTGCCGCACACACACACACACCCCCACTGCCCCCTCTCTCCCCATGGGCCCCCTTTACACTGCGTCCACATGCACCCCCTCACCTCTGCCCTCCAGCACACTGCCTACACCCCCCTTCATGACGCCATGCCTCAGCACTGCCCTGCCCTGCCTCTCTGCGCCGCCATCTTGTCTGCCCCCTGTGTGCCCCCCACGGCTGCCCTATAAGAGCCTCCTCTTTCACCATCACGCCATCAGTCTGCCCTCTTGCTTCTGCTTCTCATCTGTATAAACTCTAATGTCTTCCTCTTCCTCCACATCCCAGTCATTGCGGCCCACGGGCATAACGATAGGGACGAGTAGGTGCCCTTGCGAGGGTAGCCTCACTACGTGGTAGCAGAGAGTGGTTTTTTGGTCCTCCATCTAACCAACCTCATCATTTAGTCCTTCGTTTGTCGCCGTCCTAACACCGGCCTCGGCCAATCAGACCCAGCTCAATTTCATCTTCTCCATCATTGCTTTGACTTTGAGTATTGTGTCTGAGTGTGTTAGTGGATGTGGCAGAAGGACGACGTAAAGAAGTTGAACGGATTGAAGAAGCAGAGTCAGATACGCAGTCGCATCCAACCAAGTGCTCTGCCTGAGTTGTAAATCAGTATCAGAGCCTGCCTTTTCCCTATTTGGCTGGACCGGTTAGGACCTCGGGGAATAGGTAGTGTCTTCCTAAATTAGCCAGTGCGGGGGTGACAGCGGCCTCCTGAAACCAAACGCAAGGGGTGGGAACGGCCCAGGGTATATCGAATCAGCGCCGGAGGTGGGAGCGGCCTCAGCAAGAAAAACGCCGGGAGTGGGAGCGGCTCCAGGTTGCCCAAAAACGTCGGGGGTGGGAACGGCCCTATTGCAAAAAACGTCGGTGCAGGCAGGAAGACAGCAAAGCATTCATAACCGCATCTAATCGCATCCATAATCGCATATATCCAAGTGCAGGTAGAAAAGCATAGTTAGCCAAACTTTTCTATCTCTCTTGTGCTTCGGCAAATCAGACCCAGCTTCACTTCTTCTCCTAGACAGCGACCCTGAGTCGCCACCTAAACCTCCCACCAGAGGTTAGCGCCCAACAAAGGCGGGGAAGACAAGCCAGAGCAGAACACAGAAGGCTTGCATCAGCCTGTGACAACAGTCGCAGCCCCAGCCCACAGAGGCGGGAAGGGCAGCCAGACTGGCCCAGAACTCCTCCTCACCAGGCTGAAGGAGCAGAAGGAAGCCAAGGTTCGCCTTGGACTCCCCAGGGTTCCCCCCCCCCTGAGTCTTCAGGATTTGCTTGCTCTTCCCTCTTCTCTCAACCCAGCCCTCCTCTCCCAGCGGTAATAAACGGAGATACGAGGAGAAAATGAAGAGTGATTGAGGGGTAGAAGAAAGTGAACTAGCAGGTGGGCAGGACGGACAGCAGCTCCGTGGCCGTTGCCAGCCGCAGGTGCGGCGACAAGTACCAGTCCCTGCAGCTCAGCATCGCCACCACCATCATACTCACACAGGTTCCCCTCCCCCTCACTTTGGCAATTGCCTACTCTCCCATCCACTCATCAAAGTCTCTTTCTTTCTTTTCCTCACTTTGTTGCTGTTCCTGATCAGTCCAGCAGCAGAGTGCCTCCAATATAGTTCCTGATCAGTTCTATGTTGGAAAATAAACAAAAGAGAGATTGAGACAGTAGCTTAGAGCGTAAAAATGAGTGAGAGATGTGGAGAGCAATGTCAAAGGCTGGAAAAGAGACCTGCTCATGCGGTTCGGTGCTGCCCTTCAGGAACAACCGTCCCGCAATATCCAGCTCCTTCGGCCCTATGCACAACAGCGGCATCAAAATGGCCACCTTCCCCCTCATCATTCCTCCCCTCCAACCTTTCCTTCTTCACCACCCCTTTCCCTTCCCCTAGCCTCCTTCACACGGCCTGGCTAGAAGAGCAAGAAAGAGTAAAGGGAAGAAAGGCAGTGTTTGAGGTGATGGGCCAGGGCGGCGCAGGTGGCCACAGATGGCGGGGACCTCATGGCCAGCTACAGCCCCAACAGTTGCGCCAAGCACCTGCCCCTACGGCTCCGCATCGCCGCCTGCCCTGCCACCAACCAGGTCCCCCCCTTTTCAGCCTTTTGTCTCCTCCTTCTTTCTTTCCTCGCTGTCATGTCCACCTCGGCTGACAGAAGAAGACAGAAGTAGGAAAGGGAGGAGTGTTTGAGGGATGAGGGTGATTGAGGGTGAAAATGTTGAACAAGCCAGCGGGCTGGCCGAACAGCAGCGCCAGGGCCAACGCCAACTCTTTGAGCCGCGACAGAGGCCAGCTCACTCAGCCCCGCATCATTGCCCTCTTCCTCATCAGGCCCAGGTTTCCCCCCCCCCCCATCACCCTTGTTCATTTTCCGCCTCCTGACTCTTGACCATAAAGCGTCACCTCAATGAACTAAACCCTTTCCTCTCCCTTTCCCTGAAGCCAAGGCTTGAAACAAAACAAAAACATTGGGGGGAGGAGAGAAACCGGCGTAGAAATGAGCCAAGTGAGATGAGCTGAGCATCGCGAATAGGGGCAAGCAGGCTAGCGGGACTGAAGGTGCAGAACTCCAGCCTGCTGTACCACCACCAGCACCAGCCCATCCCAATCAGCAACACTACTCTCCTGGCCGGCTGCCTCAGGTCTCTCCCTCTCATCTCTTTTTAATCCCTCCTACCTCCTGCCTTTCGGTGGAGGCTTGCATGAAGTGAGATAAGGAGTGGGGACAGGAAAACAAAGGGCAGAATACAGCGTGTAGAGTGCCAAGCTGCGGTGCGTCAGCATGCCGCAAGCCTCTGCCGACCATCCGCTGCGCCTTCACCACCGCCCAGTCCATGCCCACCCTATGCTCATCGTTGGAGGGCAGCTGTTTCAAAAGAGTCGGCGAGTAGGCCGGACAGCAGCACCATGGCCAGCAACGGCTCACAGGGCTACTAGGAACGCCAGTACACCTTGCCCGGCATCACTACTCTTCACCCCGGCAGCCCTGGTTCCCCTCTGCCACCCCGGTACCTCCTTCTACCTCATGCCTCCCTTCTTTCCCACGGCATGAGCGAAGAGAAAGAAAGGGTTGGGAAAGGAGGTAGGTGGAAAGAGCAGCTCTTTGGCTGTGAAGGCGGCCAGCTGCTGGAGCATGGGGGATGACACCACGCACAGCCGGTCCGACTCCTGCTACTACAAGCCCAGCCCCGGCACTCTCTACGATTTCATCAGCAGCGCTCTCCCAAAGCCCAGGCCCCAAGGTATCTTTTCCTTCCCCTTCTCCCATGGCTCCTTTGTATGCCATGACCTCCCACCCACTTATGCTCATCCCTCCTTTCCCTTTCCCCCCCCCCCACGTCAGTACAGCCCTTCATTCCTACCGCCCCTTTCCCCTGCCAATCCCACTTTTCGGCTTTGGCCACTCAGACTCGCTCAATTCATGTCTCTCCGCAATGTAATGCTTGGCCTCCGAAAATGGGATGATGCTGGCTCAGCTCAATCGCTAAATTATCAGCCCAAGGGATTTAAACTAAAATTTAAATGATGGCAATTAATGTTAAAAAACTTGAACAAGTTAAAAGGTAAATCGGAGCATAATTTAGTTTAAAATCCTAAACAAATCCAATAAATCTTTTGTAAAAACGGACCTTTAACATAATTAAAATGAAAATAGAATTGAAATCGTTAAAATTATAAGTTTTGACAAGCTCGGCAGTTAATATCGTTAAATTACTTAGTTAACTTGAAGAACTAAAATCACATTAAGAGTTAAATTGAACAATATTTCTAAGTAAATTAAACTTAAATGGCAATAACATCTATTAAATTTAACATAAACATTAATGGAGGTGTAGAGAAATTAGGAAATTAAAATTTTAAATAAAAGAAAATGAAAAGTGAGCATAATGTAAAGCGATATCAAAGTTAGCATCACAAAAATCTTCAAGATTTATTGTTTGCTCCGAAAAAGGAGGGTAGATGAGCCTCGCCTGTCCGCCTCGTCTCAAACTCCTGTCACTCCTCATCGCTGCTAAAAATCCACCCATACACTTAGGTTAGTCCCCTGTAACCCTCTTTCTCCCCTCCTCAAAGCTTCCGCATGGAAGATGGCTGTCAAATACAGGAGTAGCCAGCTCCTCAGGCGTGAGTGCCTGCTGGGACGACCACTAACAAGAGCTCAGTGCCTGCGCCCTCTGAAACTCGGCCGCCAGCGACAAGGCCAGCGTACCATCTACAGGTACTCTCCACCTTCATTTACCCCTGCCCTCCGCCGAATTGCTGCCCCAGAAATGAACCACCCTTTCCTTCCCCACAGGCCCTTCCGTTTTTGTTTTGGCATTCATCTATGCATTCAAAGGACCAGGCAATGTTTTGCATTGGCAGTGACAGGCGTCAGACAAGGGTAGGAGAAGGGAGGCAGGAAAGCGCAGTGTTGCTAGCTCCAGTGGAGAGAGCCGGGTGTAGGGTGCATGCTGTGGGGAGCTGAGAGGCTTGAGCCTGCACAGCATGGCTCACCTTTCCACCAGTGAGTTAACGCCATCTGCCAGCTTTCCCTCTTCCCCAGCCGAGTGTTCTTAGAGCCTCTTCCTCATCCTCCCCAGCTTAACCCTAGGTGTCTTTCCGGGCTTGCATCATTCCTGCCTTTCACAGTCTGGATCTGGCCAGGGCAAAGGCTGCTGGAAGACCAAGGCTAGGCGGTAGGACAGCAGTTGAGATAACTAAGCGGCACTCCATCGCCCTCTGCATCCGGGCCCCTCTCTGCCATCCCGTGCATATACCTTCCCTTCCTCTCCCCTTTCCTCAACCCACCTCACGCTCAGGACCTCTGCATCGCTTGACGAAAGCAAAGGAAGACCCCATGAGCCCTAAGAATAGCAGGTATATTCGCCGGGCAAAGGCCCAGATGGGCTGGGCCGGATTCTCTAGCCTATGCGCTATCCACAGGGTCATCCTAGAATCTGCTGGCCTGCTTTCCGCTAAGTGCCCGCAATTCAGGCCCTCCCCTCATTCACTCACGCCCCCTTTCACTCAAGTGGCAGTTGTTCTTTGGCGAAATCGAAATGAAGCCAAGTTTGTAGTGAAGAGACAGAGCCGGAATTGGCTAGGGTGAGCAAGAGGCAAGACAAATGGTGTGGGGAGTGGAACTGGGGTAGCGGAACTAGAGCCCGGACATGAGCTGTAGCGTAAGTCTTCGTGTCGGCAGGTAGGCCGCCGCCTTTGGCCACACTGCCCGTAATATCTGCGCTCCTAGAGAACACCTCTCTCTGGGCCTTTCCTTTCAAGTGCTCATTCCACCCCTTTTGAAAGTGTGACTTTTATGTTTCGAGCTTTTATTCCTTTCAGTTTGGCTCTATTGAGCAAAAGTGTTCATCGTTAGGTGCAGTTTTTGTTGCTAAATTAGACAGAAAATCAGTTCATTTTATAACTTTGAACTGACACTATTGGTAATTAAAAATTTGAGCAGAATTAGCCCTCTCAGGTTATAGCAAAACACTTTGTGCATAGCTCCCGGCTGGGACGTGTCTTGATGGGCCAGGTTCTCTTTGATTGGCCACCTCATTCTTCTAATCATAACCTTACGATCAATTAGCCTGAGGCCAAAGTTGTGCTTGAGGCTTCGGCCACTCAAACCCCATCAATCGTATTCCCAACACCAGGATTAGAAACTAGGAAATAAGCTATGCGAGTTTCCTTGGCCTTTCTCTTCACTTTCAAGGCATTCAAAAATTAGTCTTGTTTCGAAATCTAGGACAATTTATTAGATAATAGTAAAAACATGAAAGGGGGATGGCAAATCATAGCTTAGCAGCGCTTTGTTTTTCAGACATTCGCTTGCTCGGAAAAAGGGGAGTAGAATGAGCCAGAAAGTTTCCATCTCATTTCCCTGCACTTCCCTAATAGCTATTTGCAGCACTGGGCCGTCAACTAGGCACAAACTGAGACACTGCCGCCTGGGCCACCATTGGCGGCACTGGCCGTTGCCCCCGGAATACATTCAGCCCCGTACATTCAGCCCAACACCACCCTCCGGCGACCAGATTTGGTTGCGCAGCCAGCTCCCTGCCTATCTGGACCAATGTGCCTCCTCCTCCTACCCCATTGCCTACTATCACTAAACTTTTCCACCAGACTCATTTCACCCCTCCCGTACCATTAATATTGCTGGCTGGAGATGGGGGAAGAGAATGAGAAAGAGAGGATGACAAAGATAGGCTGGTGTAGTTGAGAGGGGTTAGGATGGAGCGGAGATCAGCGAGGACGGCTTGAGCAGCTCCCATCGCGCCCTGCCCAGCTCCAACAGCCACAGCGGCGACAAGCGGCAGCTCATGAAGAGGAAGGATGGCGCATGGTCTGGCCTCAACGCTCTGCCACCTCTTCCTCCCTCACCCTCTAGGTTTGCCCTCTCCCAATTCCTCAAAGCCCCGAATTTCGAAAATTGGCCAGAGCCACGTTGGCCATACCCCTCTTAGGCTAGAAAAATGGCCCTGTAAGGCGGGGCACGCCGGGATTTCCCCCTGGTTCCCCCCGCCCTCCCAAAGCCCTCCCTCCCAAACTAAATCCCCAGCTTTGGATTTTAGCCAATTGTGACCTTTAAAATATCAGTCCAGGCCACAGCCTGTCTTTCACCGTCAGGCGACAGAGCTTCTCCATTTTACTGAGCCCCTGCTGTAGAAAGAATTAGGTACAGGACCTGCTAGTGTCTACAACAGTTTTTGGGTCAGTAGAAATGGGAAGGTTAACGGCGTCGGGCTGCAGACTTAGGACCCAGACTGATGGGGGGGAGATGTAAAATGAGGGGAGGGATAGGAAAGAAGCTAAAATAAAATGAGGGGAATGATTTAGATAAGGGGCGGGAGTTAAAAAGGTCAAGTTTGCTGATAATGACTGAAGCAGACTTATTATATATAAGAAACATCATCCGAGTGGGTAGATGACCATCACTCAAAACCTCCTTTCTTATCGCCACCAATGAGGCCTTTTCCTCCTAGAGGTTTCGCATCCTCTAGGCCTGAACCAGCAGGAGGGTGTGGCTATTCCGTCTCCTTTTTTATCATCTCCCCACAGCTTCCCTCCTTCATTGTCCCACTCATGAAGAGGAAGGACGCACCAGAAATTAGCTTCCTGGTCTGTTTGCCGCCTTCAGCCCAGGGCTCAGTTTGGCTTGGGCAGTCTTCTGACCCGCCTCCTTCTCCTTCCCCCTCTTCCTTTCTTCCCCTTTTGGGTCCACTGCCAGCTGCAGGCTGGCCGCCTGCATTACGCCCTCTCCTTCAGCCCTCCCGACAACCCCGCTCGCCCTCCGCACCGTGACGCGTCACAGTAGGCGCCCGTCTAGCAACGCGCTGACTTCTCTCCGTCTCTCTCCCGCTACCCCCAGTAGCTTCTGCCCTAATGCGCTCCTTTCCTTCACCACCAACCCGCCCCGTGTAAGCCCCAGCCCATCAAATTCCCACCCTTGCCCTCAGCCCATCTGAGATAGTTGTAGCATAAGATGCAGCAAAGGTAGGAAGTGGGTTGAGATGTGAGAAAGGTGGGCAAGCAGGTGTGCCTCGTCCGCGTGCCGCAAATCTCACCCTTAGCCTCTCATCATTTTCATTAGCACCTACTGTCATATGTATTTGCACCATGGAGGCCTTGGCCTACCAAAAGGCTTCGGCCACCCAGACCCAGCTCAACTCCACTCTTTTGCATTTTGACTACACTTACTTTAACTAATCTTAAAAAACCAGATAATTCTGAATCTTCAATTATAATTCCCAACTATTTAGTTTTGCTCTGTGACTACAAGCAAAGACAAGATGGCAATAAAGTTTTCTGCTGAGCCCCATATTGGTGCCGAAACTGGCTACAACATTCACCCAATCGCTTCCGCCCCACCTCTACTTAGCTAGGAGCGTCAGTAGGCATCTGCGCTAAACTGTGCATAGGTGCCTGTTCTGTTACTTTCAAAATTATTAAAAAGCGATTTTGTTCATGCTAACAGAAAGCAAAAATTGAGTTGAGGTACTAAAATAAAGAAACAAAAAGTGTAATCATTCGTTTTTGGTGCAAGTTTTCGAAATTTCTTAGCTAGTAAAATAGAAATGTAATTTAAGTGTGACAAAAAAGAAAACGAAAGTAAATGTTAAAATAAATAAAATTTAAAAGATTAGCATCGCAATAATCTTCTAGATGCATTGCTTGCTCTGAAAAAGGAGGATAGGTGGGCCTCACCTCTTGCATCACCTCACATCTAGTCCGTCTTCACCTAGCCAACACCTTTGTTTTCGTGCTTTCCTTAGCCTACCATGATGTATAATGGCAGAGTGGAGAATGGTGTAAGGCAAGACGAAGATAAAAGGCGGTGTGAGCATTTGCAGCAACCGAGCCAGCCAATAGGGCGGCCAGGTACTGGTGAGCTTTTCCCCTTTAGCTAGACGCCGCCGCCTCCACCAGCTGCCACCGCCGCCTCCACCAGCATGCGCGGGGAAGCCGCAGCCCTTGCCCCCGCCGTCCCCCCTCCCGCTTTGGCAGGCACAACAACTCCTTCCTCCATCACCAACACGGCGAGGTACACTACGACACTTCCACCTTCATCGCCCGCAACCGCGAGGCCCTCAGCAGCGATCTCTGCGCCTGTCTAGCCGCTACCACAAGCTCCCGCCTCCTCCCGGCCCTGTTCCCTGAAGCCCTCTCATCAGCCTCCGGCCACCATCATTCCTGCCCCTGCGTCCGCAAGGTCGCTAAGCGCCCTTTAACTAGGGCAGTGGCGGAGTGTCCAGCAACGTCTGAAGCAGGAGAGAGCAGAGAAGAAGTGAGCGGAGCACTGATGGCATTCATGGTGCTTTGGCCGTCCCTGCCGACCACCCAGCCAGGTCACTCATCTGTCCATCAAAGCAGCCTGACCAGGCTGTCGATGCTTTCCGCAAGTACAGCCTTCATCCTTTCCTCCTTTCCCCTTCCTTTTCCACCCCGTAGGAGTTTTGAGAAGTCACTAAGTAGATTTGAAGTTGGGACAGAAATGAGCCAAGGCTTGTAAGAAGGACAGCGGTTTGGCAACTAGGGCAGCATCAGCAAAAGGCCATCTTTTCAATGCCACCAGTAAAGGTTCCTTCGCTTTCCTTTTCCTCTTACCCTGATCTAAACATTGCCCACGTTTAGTACGTCCCCGAATAAGCCAGCTAGGATTTTAAACCTTCAGTTAATTTTGAACAGGCCAATCTGAGCTACAAGCATAGGATTGAGAGAGAAGTTTTTAGCTAGGGGCATAGTGCATTTATTGTGTCTGTGCTACTTCGTGCCCTCCCCAGATTCTCTCTCTCTTCTGCCACCTTTTCATTCCCTCCTAGACTGAGAAGAGTTCTGGCAGACCCTGTTCCCTCCTTTCTGTTAAAACCTTCTTCCCTC